>CM042403.1:14417826-14451322 GCA_023634145.1 Thymallus thymallus | reverse complement strand
TCTAACTACTTCCCTCTTCATTCCAAAGGGCACGACTGTCTGGCATGCTAAAAGGAGAGGGGGGCGAGAGGGGGACAAGAGAGGGGCGAGAGGGGGACGAGAGGGGGTGAGGGGGGGGCGAGAGGGGGATGGGAGGGCACGTAAAAACACCACTGGCACTAAGACTGCACTCAACAAGCTGTATAGGACCATAAGTAAACAAGAAAATGCACATCCAGAGTCGGCGCTCCTAGTGGCCGGTGATTTTAATGCAAGGAAACTGAAATCTGTCTTACCTCATTTTTACCAGCATGTCACCTGCGCAACTAGAGGCGAAAACACTCTAGATCACCTTTACTCCACACACAGAAGTTCTTAAAAAGCTCTCCCTCTGCCACAATTTAAAATAGGAAGTACCAGTGACGCGCTTAATATGGAAGTGGTCTGATGAAGCGGATGCTAAGCTACAGGACTGTTTCGCAAGCACATACTGGAATATGTTCTGGGATTCATTTGATAACATTAAGGACTTTACCCTATCAGTCACCGACTTCAATAATAAGTGCATCGATGACATTGTCCCTAAGTGACCGTATGTACAAATCCCCACCAGAAGCAATTAATTACAGGCAACATCCGCACTGAGCTAAAAGTTAGAGCTGCAGCTTTCACTAATCCGGATGCTTATAAGAAATCCCGCTACGACCTCCGACAGGTCATCAAACATCAAAATATCAATACAGGACTAAGATCGAATCCTTCCGACGCCGGCTGACGCTCGTAGGATGTGGCAGGGCTTGCAAACTATCGCGGATTACAAAGGGAAAGCCAGCCGCGAGCTGCCCAGTGACACAAGCCTACCAGACGACCTAAATTCCTTCGATGCTCACTTCGAGGCAACCAACACTGAACCATGCATTAGAGCACCAGCTATTCCGGACAACTGTGTGACCTCGCTGTCCGTATCCACTATGAGTAAGACCTTTAAACAGGTTAACATTCACAATGCCGTGGGGCCAGATGGATTACCAGGACGCGTACTCAGAGCATGCGCTGAACAGCTGGCAAGTGTCTTCACTGACATTTTCAACCTCTCTCTGACCCAGTCTATAATAGATAAAAGTTTCAAGCAGACCACCATCCCTGTGTCCAAGTACGCAAAGGTAACTTGTCTAAATGACTATCGCATCGTAGCACTCACATCTGTAGCCATGCAATTCTTTGAAAGGCTGGTCATGGCCCACATCAACACCATCATCCCAGACACGCTGGACCCAGTCCAATTCACATACCGCCCCAACTGATCCACAGATGATGCAATCTCTATTGCACTCCATACTGCCCTCTCCCACCTGGAGAAGAGGAACACCTACGCGAGAATGCTGTTCATTGACTATAGCTCAGTGTTCAACATCATAGTGCCCTCCAAGCTCATCACTAAGCTAAGGACACTGGGACTGAACACCTCCCTTTGAAACTGGATCATGGACTTTCTGATGGGCCGCCCCCAGATGGTGAAGGTAGGCAACAACATACCTGTCCTGCTGAATGTTAACACGGAGCACCTCATGGGTGCGTGCTTAGTCCCCGCCTGTTCTCCCTGTTCACCCAAGACTGCGTGGCCGAGCACGACACCAACACCATCATTAAGTTTGCTGAAGACACGATGGTGGTTGGCCTGATCATCAACGATGATGAGACAGCCTATAGGGAGGATGTCAGTGACCTGGCAGTGTGGTGCCAGGACAACAACCTCTCACTCAAGGTCAGCAAGACAAAGGAGCTGATCGTGGACTACAGGAAACAGAGAGCCGAGCATGCCCCCATTCACATTGACAGGGCTGTAGTGGAGCTTCAAGTTGCTCAGTGTACACATCAATAAGGAATTATTATGGTCCACACACACCAACACAGTCCTCAAAAAGTTCTATAGCTGCACCATTGAAAGCATCATGACTGATTGCATCACTCCTTGGTATGACAACTGCTTGGCATCCGACCACAAGGCGCTACAGAGGGTAGTGAATACAGGGCAGTACGTCACTGGCATCCAGGACCTCTATACCAGGCGGTGTCAGAGGTAGGCCCAAGTCAAAGACTGTTTTCTCTACTAAGTCTGAAACCAACAGGACCCTGAACAGCTTCTACCCCAAGCCTGCAAAATAGTTAACCAATAGCTACCCGGACTATCTGCATTGACCATTTTTCCACGAATTCTTTTGACTCATCACATACGCTGTTGCTACTGTTTATTATCTATCCTGTTGCCTAGTCACTTTATTCCTAACTATATGTACAGGTACATATACACTATATATACAAATCTGTGTAGAAACCACTTCAAATTAGTGGATTTGGCTATCGAGCACACATCCAACCAATCTCCACAGACAAACATTGGCAGTAGAATGACCTTACTGAAGACCTCAGTGACGTTCAACGTAGCACCGCCATAGGATGGCACCTTTCCAGCAAGTCAGTTCCTCAAATTTCTGCCCTGCTAGAGCTGGGCCAGTCAACTGTAAGTGCTGTTATTGTGAAGTGGAAACCAGTGGAGGCTGCTGAGGGGAGGACGGCTCATAATAATGGCTGGAACGGAGTGAATGGAATGGCTTTAAACACATGGAAACAATGCTCAGCGTTTATTTATTTTCTTAACTTCGTAAAGCATTGTTGGTTAAGGGCTTGTAGGTAAGCATTTCACTGTAAGGTCTACACCCGTATTCGGCACATGTGATAAATCACATTTTATTTTATTTGTTTGATGTGTTTGATAACATTCCTCAACCCCATCGAACACCTTTGGGATGAATTGAAACGGCAACTGCGAGCCAGATCTAATCGCCCAACATCAGTGCCCTTACTAATGCTCTTGTGGCTGAATGGAAGCAAGTCCCCGCAGCAATGTTCCAACATCTAGTGGAAAGCCTTCCCAGAAGAATGGAGGCTGTTATAGCAGCAAAGGGGGGGACCAACTCCATAATAATGCCCATGATTTTGGAATGAGATGTTTGACGAGTAGGTATCCACATACATTTGGTCATGTAGTGTATCTACCTCAATTAGCTCGTACCCTTGCACATCGACTCAGTACCCTATATAGCCAAGTTATCATTACTCATTGTGTATTCATTCCTTATTTCTCTTTTTTTCTCTCTGCCTTGTTGGGAAGGGTCCGTAAGTAAGCATTTGACTGTTAGTCTACACCTGTTGTGTCACGGATCCCCCCCGGTACTGCTGCTCCATCCGTGCACCAGCTCCGGAGATCTACGTCACCGGTTTTATATGTGTAACTGAACTGTCTCATCACGCACACCTGGTTCCCATTCCTCCTGATTAGATTGTTATAAGTGTGCCCTTTGTTTCACCATTGGGTTGCCGATTATTGTTACTATGTCCGTTGCTCGTGTGAGTACCTGTGCTTTGACGTTTTGGCTTTCGTGCCGCTTATATTGTGCATGTATGATTACGGGTCTCGCCCCGTGTATTTATTCGAGGTACTCCTCTCTCTTTTGTTTTGTGTTTTGTATATGTGGCCATTTGGGTAGAAATAAAAACCGCTATTTACGCATTCCTGCGCCTGTCTCCCGATCCTTTTCATACAACGTGACATGTTGTTTACGAAGCATGTGACAAATACAATTTTATTTGATTGATTTGTCAGAGAGCACCATCTGGGCTGTCACATCCACTGAGCTCTATATAATCATCTGGAGTAGCTGGTATCTGTATGAGGATTAATGAGTGTGTGTGAGCAGTCCTTTCAGAGCACTGTCCATTAGGTTCCTCTGATGGTGTGTTTAGTATTCAGATCACACCCAGGCCCTCTCAATTAGAACTCATTACACTTGTAAAGGAGTGGAAGAGAGGAGGAGAGGAGAGAGGATAGGACTGGAGGAGACGAGAAGGCAGAGGATAGGAGAGAGGAGAGAAAGAGGGAGAGAGGTGGGAGAGGAAGAAGAGAAGAGAGGAAGAGAGGAAGAGATGAGAGGGCAGGGGGAGAGGAGGAAAGGAGGAGAGAGGAGAGGAAGAGAAAGCGAAAGAGAGAGATGTGGAGATGAGGAAAGAGGTGGAGAGGAGAATGGGATCATTGGAAGAGAGGAGATGAGTGGAGAAGAGGAGAGATGAGCAAAAGAGGCAAGAATGAGAGGAAGAGAGGAAGATAGGAGAAAGGAAGACAGGAAGACAGCCCTGCTTTAAACATCAGCTTGGACCGGCACATGGTCAAACATCTGTCCAAAAGTCAACACTACAGTTTACACAGCCCTCAACACTACCATCATCACAGCCCTAATATAACATTTACAGAGGATTCAATGCTACCATAACAACACTAATATAGTTCATAAACGTCTTACTAGACAAATCCAATGTCATACCATCTGTAGAGGAGTCAACAGAAAATAAATAATGCAGGAGGAGATCAAAGGAAGGATGTCAGAGAACAGACTCCTCCTCTGCTCCTAGCCAGATCATCTGCAAAGGCCTCTGTGATAGCAGATCCTCCAGCAGAGCAGAGCAGAGCAGAGCAGGCTGCAGGTCTGGAGTTAAGGAAAGGGTTAAGGTTTGGGATAGGCTTAAAACAAGAATCTCAAAAATAACATTCGAACATGCAACCTTGCACATGAGGTAGATGCTTGGGTCCATCCGCCATTGCCGTCCACAACACCCTAGCAAAACCACACGCACGCACGCACGTACGCACGCACACGCACGCACAAGGCATCAAGACAACAATAGGGACGTAAATCTGTTTTGGAATTGATTAAAAATTACATTTTATTATAACTATTAGACTAATAAAGAAAATGAAAAATCGATTCTGATTGCATTGTCTCTATGACAACGGTGCCATCCTCACTCTGTTTTGGGAGGGAAGAGGGGTTGAGGTGTGTGCGTGGGTTCACCTTGCAATCAGAGAAGCAGCTGCAAGCGGTAAGAGCCGTCTGTTGTGTTCTTTTGGGCACTGACCTACAGGCTGAAGCAGGCTGACTGACTCTGACCACATGCACAATTACAGTGTGAAACAGCAGGCGTTAGTATTATTACTAAGCCTACAGCCATAACCAAGCCCCTACATAGAGCTGCTCCTTTTACCATATCTTCTGTTAATATAACGACTATTAGCTAAGACGCGTTTAGGAGTCTTAGAGACAGGATAGCGTTTGCTTCATTGAACGGAAGACTGAACATTCTCCTTGTTACCAATATGCAACTGTCCTTCTCTGTGGAATGTGTCTGGCAGGATTCACAACAATTACAACAAGCACACTTCTCACAGTTAGGATCCAAAATGGTGTATTAAAACATGTCAAATGAGCCCCTGTTATCTCCTCGTCCCTACATTGTTACTTTAAAACAACAACAACGACGACACACAACAGAAACAGAAAGACACAACCAAGTCATGCTGCCCTAAACATATTGTCATCCTACGACATTTCATATTATGACGACTCTCATATTTGCACCGCTTCTAAGTCTCTTTGTCTCTTTCCTCGTAGTCTGTGTGACAATTGTTCTCCCAGCAAAATGTCAAAAGGTGTCTGTGTATGAACAGGCAATCAGTGACCATGAAACTTTAACATTACATCGCCAGCCACACGGATAAACAGCTCAGGCCTCATAAAAGGAAAATGAAATGGGAGGTAAGGAACTCACTGTTCCAGACATAGTCTATCTGAAACCGACTATGTTCCAGACATAGTCTATCCTGGGACAATACAGTCTACAATGTCTGACAATGTCTTTTTTTCTGTAGCACTTTATTCTTTTTTTTTAAAACCTTGAACAAGGTAAGCTATCACTACAAGACAGCAGCAGTTGGCATTGAGGGACCATCCTGTTACTGACTAGCATGACAATGAGAGAGAAGGTTAGACTGAGTACTGTATGTCCTTGAGGTAAATGACTAGCTAGTATTGAACCAGCCGCAATGGAGGAAGTCAACTTTTAAATAATAACAACTCTAAGCATTCCACAACCTTACTATACTGTCCTATGACTTTATTATCTTGGACAGTATAGAAAGGAGAAAGAATGAATGACAATCTTGCAACAGCAGAACAGTAATATTCATAGCCACAACAATAATGAGTGAATTAGAGGCGTGAAGTTTAACATTCGATTGACTGTCCTATCGCCACACTACAGGACTGTGGCTGTATGTATCAAATGTCTCAGAGTGCTGATCTAGGATCAGGTCCCCCATGTCTGTGTCATTTTATTCTTTGGGATCTAGAATGCTAAACTGGTCCTGATACATGTGGACCCTGGCCTTTAACCAAGCTGCATGTGTTCCTGCCCTGCACCCACCCTCACATCACATCAAACCCATTTGTTTCCTCACAGCTCCATTTCAGCTAAACCAAATGATGGTTCTGAATTATAGATGAGCGCCAGAGAGGAAGAGGGTCAAAAGAGAGGGGGAATACACAGTGTTCTCTGATAAACCGCTCCCTGCCCTCAACACATCGAGTGTACAACAGAGCTGTAGCCTATAACACAGCATTCCATCATTATTCTGTATGTAATGTGCATGTGATACTTGATGTATGTTATTTACAAATATAATTGAATCGTTAGCTGTCCAACTGACATTGGTAACCAATTGATGTCAATCAAATTCAATCAATCAAATTGATTCATAAAGCCCTTTTAACATCAGCCGATGTCAAAAAGTGCTATACAGAAACCCAGCCTAAAACCCCAAACAGCAAGCAATGCAGATGTAGAAGCACGGTGGCTAGGAAAAACTCCCTAGAAAGGCAGGAACCTAGGAAGAAACCTAGAGAGGAACCAGGCTCTGAGGGGTGGCCAGTCCTCTTCTGGCTGTGCCGGGTGGAGATTATAACAGTACATGGCCAAGATATTAAAACGTTCATAAATGACCAGCAGGGTCAAACAATAATAATAATCACAATAATAATAATAATAATAATAATAATAATAATGTGCATTCATATCATATTTTATGAATCAATGAATGGGACAATAAGGAATGAATGCATGAGACAATGACTGAATAAACCTGCAAAAATATCCTCTGTGTACAACGTAAAACACCAAATAATGAATGCAGAGCAGAATTAGGTCGATACCCGCTAATGATCAAAATCCAGAAAAGAGACAACCACCTAAAAGGAAGTGATTCCCAAACCTTTGATAACAAAGCCATCACCTACAAAAAACTTAACCTGGAGAAGAGCCCCCTAAGCAAGCTAGTCCTGGGCCTCTGTTCACAAACACAAACAGACCCCACAGATCCTCAGGATAGCATTGAATTTGAAAATAAATGACATTTTGATAAACTCTCATATCCATTGGGTGGAATACTACAGTGTGAAATCACAGCAGCAAGATTTGTCACATGTTGTCACAAGAAAATGGTAACCAGTGAAGAACAAACACCATTGTAAACTTATATTTTCCTTTTTGTGTGTGGTGTAATTAGAGGGAATGAGTGAGTGATGAGTGAGTGAGAGAGAAAGAGAGACGGGGGATAATAACATAAGGAATAGATATCACAGTGATACCACCTGGAGAATATTTAGTGAATTTAATAACGTTAAATGACATCAGTTTATTGTATTTATGGACTGATGCCTGGGAACAGGAGCTGAGGCACGCACACGCAAACACCTCTCCCTCTTTCTCGCTCTCTCTTTCTGTTTCTCTCCACCTCCTCCATTCCCCCCACTCCCATCTCCCTGTATAATATAAGCCTACACACACCCAATAAGAGAGAGAGCGAGAGAGAGGGTTGGGACTATGAATCAAATGCAATGAAATGTATTTATAGAAGGTATCCCTTTTTTTTAATAATAACATTTGTCACGAAGGAGCAGCCATGTTGTCCATCTAATTCAGTGATTCATGATTCATGGTTCTCAGGACTGCAATTGACAGATGGAACAGAGAGGCTTCCCACTGGGCACACACTGGTTAAATCAACATTGTTTCCAAGTAATTTCAATGAACTTACGTTGAACCAACGCCAAATAGACGTTGAATTGACTGTTTCCAGTGGGTTGGCTTTGAATCCTGTTCGATAATTTTTTTGGAGACAAATTATCAGTTTCCATGAATAGACATGAGTCACTAAAACATTCACAGTCCTGAATAATCTCAAGGACACAGGAACACACATACAAACCTCTCTCTCCACACACACACACACACACACACACACACACACACACACACACACACACACACACACACACACACACACACACACATACTCCTCTCCATCCTGTGGCTATGTGGCTACTGGAGGTCCAACTACAATGTGATTTGTCTTCCCTAGAGAGATCAGAAGAAAGAGCTGCAGTCTGATTGGTTGCAGACATACAGTTGAACTAGCCCCCAGCACGCACACACAATTAGTGGTTCTAATCTAAAATCACACAGATCCACCATGATTATGAACACCCACACACAATCACATCACAAAGAGATAGACAGGGAGGGAGAGGAGGGAGGGAGAGGAGGGAGAGGAGGGAGGGAGAAGAGGGAGGGAGAGGAGGGAGGGAGAAGAGGGGGGGAAGAGAGAGATAGATGAGGTAATGCAAAGGGATTTGGTAACTGGACTACGGGAGACGAGAGAAAAACGGAAGAAAAACAAAACAGTTAGTGTGTGCGTGTGTGTGTATGTGTGTGTGTGTATATGTGTGTGTGTGTGTATTTATGCGTGTGTATTTGTGTATGTGTGGGTGTGTGTTAAAATAAGGAGGAATGACATGGCTGAGATAAAACATTAGTGAAGGCTAATTCAGTAGTGTGTGTGTGACAGCGTGGTGTGAGCCCAGCATGAACACAGACACTACTGTAAACCTCTGACGAGGTCCATTACACACTCACACACATACACACACACGCACGCACGCACTCACTCACACACACACAGTGACACAAACTCACACACACACACGCACACACGCACGTACACACACATTGACACACACACACACTCAAACGTACGCACGCATACACACACACACACACACGCACGCACACACTCACACACGCACACGCACTCACACACACACACACACACACACACACGCACGCACGCACACACACTCGGACAGGCTGCTGTTCCTCTGGCTCTGAGCTTAAAGATACAAAGAGAGTGAAGGGATGGCGTGGCATTATAACTGGGATCTGTCTGACATGATGAAACAGAGTCAGGACAGAAACACAGGGAAGGTAGTTGATACCTTATTCTCTGTTACGTCTTCTTAAAGAATAATCTCCACGTTTATAAAATGAATTACAAGCTACATCTATCATGGAAGAACACAGCGTTGATGTCAGTCTGTTCTTATATAGATAGCCTTAACAAACCTGGTAGTATTGAAATATTATCAAACATGCTATTTCCGTTTGCTGTATTCTGTCTGCATATTGTAGCCCAGTCAGACAGACAATACCAGCTGCTGTCAGCAGACCCACCGGGCTATAGCAGGCTACAGAGGGCTTCTGGGCTGGAAGAATGGACCCCTCACTACCTATGTCATTACACTTGGATTAGAGAGACCTCCCACTGAGCTTAACTCAATGTGTTGCCTAATAACACTGCTTTCCTTGGGCCATGGAGAGGATATATAGAGGATAGCTTGGTATCTGGAAAATAAATCTAGATCCGTAGTAGGCTAAAAAGATGTGTGTGTAACACCTTTTGCCACTCCCTTCATGAGATAGTCGCGCATGATCACATGCACACACAGTAAGGTACTCCTCAGAGATGTACAGCAAGAAGGCTGGTTATTGGTGAGTAACTATAGCTACTCATAACTAATTGGCTCCAACACAGACTGACTGTTCAGATCAGCCTACACACACATTTGAGATGTACTGTACCCTTACGTTTCACAACACATCCTCTATCATTCCTACTGAAGAGTGCACTGTGGTGTGGTGTGTGGTGTGTGTGGTGTGTGGTGTGTGTGGTGTGTGCTGTGTGGCGTGTGTGGTGTGTGGTGTGTGTGGTGTGTGGTGTGTGGTGTGTGTGGTGTGTGGTGTGTGGCGTGTGTTGTGTGTGGTGTGTGTGGTGTGTGGTGTGTGTGGTGTGTGGTGTGTGTGGTGTGTGGTGTGTGGCGTGTGTGGTGTGTGGTGTGTGGTGTGTGGTGTGTGGTGTGTGGTGTGTTGTGTGTGTGGTGTGTGATGTGTGGTGTGTGGCGTGTGTGGTGTGTGGTGTGTGGTGTGTGGCGTGTGGCGTGTGTGGTGTGTGGTGTGTGGTGTGTGGCGTGTGGCGTGTGGCGTGTGTGGTGTGTCCATATCCACAGCCATGTGGCTGATTAACAGTGTTGAATATTTAATGCTGTCCAGCTGCTGTTCATCTGCAGGCCATTCTGAGTGACAGACACAGACATACAGACAGACAGACAAACAGGGTCCCCAGAGACACACACGTGGACAGGCTCCTGGCATCACATTTCATGGGACAAATCAGTAGCCTTATGGTTAGAGTGTCCGACTGAGATTGGAAGGTTGGGAGTTTGATCCCCAGCCGAGTCTGTAAAAATAGGACCCAATGCGTCTCTGCTTGGCACTCAGCATTAAGCAGATAGATTGGGAGTAAGGCCCTGCGATAGACTAGTGTCCTGTCCAGGAGGTGTACTTGTACATCAAGCTGCTTCATGTTACAGAAACATGAGATAGACTCCTGCTCCTACTTACCATGTGAGTGAGCGTGTGTACATATGTATGTATGTATGTATGTATGTATGTATGTATGTATGTATGTATATATGTATGTATGTATGTATGTATGTATGTATGTATGTATGTATGTATGTATGTATGTATGTATGTATGTATGTATGTATGTATGTATGTATGTATGTATGTATGTATGTATGTATGTATGTATGTATGTATGTATGTATGTATGTATGTATGTGTTGATGGTTGTTTGCATTAACCTTCATCCGTCCTCCTCCTCTATCCTCCAGCCCCATCCTACTCCTCTATCCTCCAGCCCCATCCTCCTCCTCTATCCTCCAGCCCCATCTTCCTCCTCTATCCTCCAGCCCCATCCTCCCTCAGATGGTTCACTTGTATGTGAACGCGTGTGAATCTGCCCTGTAGGAAGCCTGTTCCTGAGCTGACAGACGGGGCGTTTCACCAACTGCCTTCTCATGAGATGTCACTTCACAGATGTCACTCCACAGATGTCCCTCTACAGATGTCCCTCTACAGATGTCCCTCTACAGGGGAAGCTTATAACACACAAGCTGTACTGGTGGGGAAGGTATCAAAGTGTCAACTGGGATGGTGTATGGGTGTGTAAAACTATTGTGTGTGTGTGTGTGTGTGTGTGTGCGTGCGTGTGTGTGATGTTTTAGGGGAGATAAGGAGCTTCCTGAATTGTCCAATTTCCTGTCTGATATTTGCATTCTACACCCATCACTTTATCACAAGAAAATACAGAAACTAACTCCAATGTCCAAAAGAGAGAGAGAGAGAGAGAGAGAGAGGGAGAGAGAGAGAGGGAGAGATTATGCTGGCCCACAGCATAATCATGCTGTGGGCCAGTGTGGCCAGTGCCGGTACTGGGAATCTTGTTAAAGTTGAGGGTCGCATGGATTCCACTCAATATCAGCAGATTCTTGGGAATAATGTTGAAGAATCAGTCACAAAGTTGAAGTTACGCCGGGGCTGGATATTTCAACAAGACAACGACCCAAAACACTGCTCAAAATCTACCTGGGCATTTATGCAGAGGAACAAGTACAATGTTCTGGAATGGCCATCCCAGTCCCCAGACCTGAATATCATTGAGAATCTGTGGGATGATTTGAAGCGGGCTGTCCATGCTCGGCAACCATCAAACCTAACTGAACTGGAGATGTTTTGTAAGGAGGAATGGTCCAAAATACCTTCATCCAGAATCCAGACACTCATTAGAGGCTATAGGAAGCGTCTTATTTTAGCAAAAGGAGGCTCTACTAAATATTGATGTGATTTTTCTGTTGGGGCCCAAATTTATGTACCTGTCTAATTTCCTTTTGATGCATATTGCACATTTTCTGTTAATCCAATAAACCTCATTTCACTACTGAAATATTACTGTGTCCATCAGTTATTTGATAGCTCAAAATGAAATTGCTGATCCAAACACCCAATTATTTATATATGGAAATCATGGAAATTGTCAAGGGTGCCCAAACTTTTGCATACGACTGTATGAGATCATTTGTCCAAACAGAGGGAGGAACAGAACAGAACAGCACTCCTCTCCACTCTACATGGATAGAACCCTTATAATGTTCCATGATGACACTTCTTGAATCTAATGGCTCAGTAAGAGGAGTGGGACCAGGCTCCAGCTATAGCAGTACCCACTAACAAGCTCAGAGCAGCACACCCACACCCACACACACTCGCAGGCCCTCTGACAAGCTCAGAGCAGCAGAGAGAGAGAGACAGAAGACCTCCACATACAGTACAGTATTATAATTACCCAGCACAGACAGACAGATCGCCTCATCGCCATAACAAGCCAGCAGAGCTGAAAGTCTTAATCTGACACAAATAAAAGGGACAGTCAACTAAGAAGTACTAACGTTGTAGGATGAACAGTAAAAACATAGCTTAGACAGGGATGAAAACTGATTGGGATAATTAGTTCTGGGCAAGGAATGACCGTGACTGAGAATGTCTACCAATTATCCACACAGATTCAGAACAATTCATTTTCTTTGCTTTCTCAAAAACCAGACACATAATGAAACTAGTGGAGACGGTGGTGGAAAAAATGGAACCTGCGTCCCGAGTAAGATGTGTGACATTTAGCCATAGATCACCTGTGAAACAGACAGAGCCAGGGCTCCGCTGGTCCAGTCTATGCCACAGCAGCAGAGCCACAGAGGTAACAGTGTCACCACTAAGACACACACAGCACTGACACATAGAGGAGAGCACATCCATCATACTCAGCCTCAGCCCAGAGAGAGAAAGAGAGAGGGAGGGAAGAGAGGGAGGTAGAGAGAGAGGGAGGTAGAGAGAGAGAGAGAGAGAGAGAGAGAGAGAGGGAGACAGGAAGAGCGAGTGAGGGTAGAGAGAGGGAGAGGGAAAATGGAGAGGACTGAGAGAGAGAGAGAGAGAGAGAGAGAGAGAGAGAGAGAGAGAGTAAGATAAATAAAAGAGAGGCGAAGAGGAGAGAGAGGGAGAGCAGAAACGACAGATTGGCGAGCAGAGCTTAGCTGGCTGTCACTGACAACACAAGCATGGTCAACAGTGACCTCCATAAACAGCCATCAGTCAAAGACGCATCCAAAGAGAACAGAGCCGCCAGCGCAGGCGGACATAAATCTAGGACATAAATCCCTCAAAAGTCAAAGCAAAGACCCAGTATCAACAAAGTCACTCACACACAAACTATACCCACAGTGTACTGCCTACTGTACCTCTCATTGTCCACACTTCTGAAGCCAGGCAGGATGTGTCTGAAGCTGGAGTTACGGTCCAGTTTGGGCTGACTCTTAGTACGCTTTATAGAACCCTTCAGCCTCCGACTCAAAAAGCCCTGGAGAGAGAGAGAGAGAGAGAGAGAGAGGGAGAGAAAGAGAGCAGAGAGAGGGAGCGAGAGAGAGAGAGAGAGAGTAGGGGGTGGTGAGAAAGAGAGTAGAGAGAGAAGGGAGAGAGAGAGAGAGAGGAGCGAGAGAGAGAGAGGGGAAGAGAGAGAGAGAGAGGGGGGGGGGACATAGGCGGGGGAAAGAAAAAGAGGGGGAGATAAAGAGGAAGAGAGATATACAGAGGTCGTCAAAAAGAACATTATGAAATAGGATAGTATGAATGAATGAATGAGTATAGATGTTCCCAATCACTCCAATGTTACAGTAATAATACTATTGATATAGCAATATCTGTCCAGTGAATACATGGTTATTATTATTGGCTTGCAAAGGGCTTGGAAAGTAAAGGCAAGAACAGCTGGCCTGGTGATAGAGAGAGTACCGTCTGTAGATACTAGGCTATCCGGCTGATCTGAAAAATATCTGATGTCAAATTAAGAATTAGTGGAAAAAAGAACAGAATTGGGCTGCCTGAATATTCACACATTTACTGGCAATCAATCAATCAATCAATCAATCAATCAATCAATCAATCAATCAATCAATCAATCAATCAATATTATTTTTTAGCTCCCATCCTTTCACCCAATCCCCTCTCTCTGCCACATCTGTAGCCTAAGGCTGACTCCCCCAAGCTCCTCTCTGTTTCCATAGAAACTGTTGGCTGGCATTAAAAGAGAGAGAGAGAGAGAGAGAGAGAGAGAGAGAGAAAGAGAGAGAGAGAGAGAAAAAGAGAGAGAGAAAAAGAGAGATGGATGTGGTGAAGAAAAGACATGATGGAGACACAGCAGGTTTTTGGAGGAGGAGGACAAAAAGCCTAAGCATTGTGATTTCCAGCTTACGCAGCAGAGAACGAAGAGAGAAGATAGATACATTCTCACTGAGAGAGAAGATCAGAAGAGTCACTTTAGAGAGCCCTACAATCTATCTGAGGAGAAGGGAGAGGAGGGAGGGAGGAGAGGAGAAGAGGAGGGAGGGAGGAGAGGAGAAAGGGAGGGAGGGAGGAGGAAGAGGAGAAAGAGGGGGGAGGAGAGGAGAAGGGGAGGCAGGGAGGAGAGGAGAAAGGGAGGGAGGGAGGAGGAAGAGGAGAAAGAGGGGGGGGGGGAGGGGAGGGAGAGGGAAGAGGAGAATGGGAGGGAGGGAAGGAGAGAGAGGGAGGGAGGGAGGAGAGAAGAAAGGGAGGGAGGGAGAAGAAGAGAAGGGGAGGGAGGGGGAAGAGGTGAAGGGGAGGGAGGGAGGTAGGGAGGGAGAGAGGGAGGGGGAAGGGGAGGGGGAGGGAGGGGGTGATTCTAACCTGTAGTAGGTCTGGTCAGCTGATCACAGGGTTATTGTGATGATTCTAACCTGTCATCATCTTAACAAAGAAGACACCCCGCTGTCACTCATCCAGTCACAGGAACATATTACGTGCTACCTGAGATACACAGTACCAGATATGATATGACAACAAAACATTTTGGTTGTGCTACAGCAGTCTTTTGATTTTTATCCAGTGAAGATGAGGTAACCAAAACATTCACACATGTGAAGAGCAACATAGCCAGCTTTATCTCTCTAGCACGCTCTAGCCAGCCTCTTCAAATCCCGTTAGCTAAATGAATAGAGCTGATGGCTGGGAGGTCTAAACGGCACCCGCTGCTCTCCTGCTTTCCTCTCTTTCTCCCATTCCTCCTCCTATCACTCTCTCCTCTCCTCTCCTGTCCCTCCTCACACCCTCCTCCTCACACCCTCTCCTTTCCTCCTCTCCTCCCATCCATCCATGCCATGACTTACCGGCTGAGGGATTGGCCCATATCAATATGTCATGCAACTAAGCGTCTGGGTTTGGCTGACTAGCAAACCTTGGTGTGTGTGTGCGGAGTGTGTGTGTTTTTGGTTTTACTATCCTAAGTCCTCACAAGGATAGTAAAACAAGGAAAAGGCTATTTTAGGCTTAGGGATTAGGGTTACAAATAGGGTTAGGGTTTAGGTCTAGGTTTAGGAGTTAGGGTTAGGTTGAGGGGTTTGGGTTTAAGGTTAGGGTTAAGGTTAAGTTACGGGTTAGAGTTAGGTTTAAGGGTTAGGGAAAATAGTGCCAGGACATCCCGGTCATCCTTTAACAGGACTGAGTCATCATCAGCATAGGCAGACACCGCTAAACCCACCCTCAGCCCCCTGCCTGGCAAGTCCACCCTCCTGTGTAACAGACCCAAAAAGGGCTCAATCGTGAGGGTGTACAACTGCCCAGATAGAGGAGATCCCTGACGTTTGCCCCTCCCCACCCGGACTGGCCTACTGAGCCCCCCCCCCCACCTTCACCAGACAAGAAGCCCCAGCATACAACATTTTAACACAGGACACAAAGTGATCCCCAAAACCAAAAACAGACAATACCTTAAACAAATATACATGATCCACCCTGTCAAATGCCTTTTCCTGGTATAAAGAAAAAGGTCACATTCGAACACTTTGACAGGTCCAACATGTCCCTGAACAAAAACAGATTGTCTGTGATGGTGCGACCTGGCACACAGTAAGTTTGGTCCGCATGTACAATGGAGTCCAGGTGGGGTTTAAGCCGATTAGCGAGGACCTTGGCAAAGACCTTATAGTACCTCATATAAAATTCAATTGGCAATCCATCCGCTCCCGGGGCGCGGCCGGAGTTCATCTGGGTGACAGCAGTCTCGAGTTCGCTCAATGTCACATTCCTACATCCCACAGTGTGGGAAGGTGTGGGAAGGTCCGTAAACAATACCTGGGAACATGCAGGACCACACTGTTCTGCTCTATACAAATCTGAATAAAACTCCACAGCCCGTCCCCGCATCTCCCCCACAACAGAAGACACCCGACCATCAGCCAGTGCCTACGCTTCCTTTCTCCACTTTGCTTTTCTAAGCCAAAAATGAAGGAGCTGGGAGCATCCATCTCATTCAACATAGAAAACCTAGCTCTTACAAGTGCCCCCTTTGCTTTCAATTGAAAAAAACGCCTAGGTCCCTACGCAATTCAGGTAAGTTTGAAACCATCCCCACCCCTTTTTGCCCCAGCAACTCAGCCGCCGCCTCGCTTATGTTTTGTTCAAGCTTCCCCAACACTCTCCTAGACTCATTGGAGGAAAAAGCTGTAAATTGTTGACAAAAAAGCAGAATCTGCGCTTTCCTACATCCCACCACAGACTAAGAGACTCATAATCGTTTTTTTCCGCTGCCTCCATCTCCCCCAGAAGGTGAGAAAGCTAGAGCAAAAAGCAGCATCTTGTAAGAGCTTTACATTCAATTTCCAATAGGAAGCCTGTCGGGGCCCTGGTGTAACAGAGAGCTGAGCCATGGTTATATGATGGTCAGAAAACCCAACTGAGAGTATCGAGGCAGACACCTGCCTATTGCTCTGGTGCCTGAACATATAAATGCGATCCAAGCGACAGGCACAAACCCTCCCCCAACTACCTTCACCCAGGTATATTATCTGGTGGTGGGATACTGAGTCCTCCATGCATCCACCAAATCATACTGAATCAATACTTCATTCAGCACCCCTGCTGAGACTGGATGTGGCTCCTCACCATTCCGGTCCTTGGTAAAAATCAATTGTGCAGTTCCAATCCCCCCTTAAAACTAGCACCTCAGCCTGAACTATCAGTGCTAGCTTCCGCCCTGTACTAGGTGCATACACCTTTATAAAAACAAACAGCACATTGTCAATTTCAGCCTTAACAACCAACAACCTGCCACCACATAACTCCTTTGAAGACGTAATGGTAACGACCAGACCAAGGGAGAAAAACACTGCTACCCCTGCACAAGTGTTCATACCATGGCTCAGCACCTGTGCCCCTTTCCACCAGAGCCCCCAATCCAACTCATTTACAACATCAGAATGGGTCTCCTGCAAAAACAGCACATCTATTTGTTTGATTGACATACTCCCCCAACTGACCCCTCTTCCCCCCCTTGTCTCTGGCGCCATTTATATTAAGAGAGCCTACCCGCAGAGCCTCCATGAGAAGTGAGAGGAAAAAGAACAAGAACCAACCCCTGTAGTGAGAACCAAAAAAATAGCTTGTTGGAAGGAATCCAGGCATTTAAGTTGCATCAGAAGGCAAGCCCTTTTACACCGCTGTGACCCATTTCTTCAACCTAAAACCCATTTCTTCACCTTTGGTGAGAGGACACTCAAGCCCTCAGTCCTCATTGCCTTTTGCACTGACCTCACAAACCTCACAGAGTCAGGAAAACGGGACTCCAGAACCAACTTCTTCTTACCCTTTAGACAGCTCCCTCACCGTATAGGTAGGGCCTGCCACCTGACTGGCTGTTAGAACAGCAGTCAGAGTAGGACATCTCCTCACACTCCTCTTCACTCGATTCCCCTACCTCCTCTTCTTCCTGTCCCAGCACCGGCTCCCTTCTTACTCAGGCCCTGCTCCCCAACGCCAGGTGAAACATCCTGGAACACCAGTCCCTCCTCCACCACATCAACCACACCTTTCCTCACACTCTTTTTCTTCATTGGCGTGATCAGCCCCTCAGCCCCACCAGCACGCTTATTAAATCCCTCCTTATTCACACCTTCCACTAACCTAGCATCAACGAGCACACCACTCCCCTCATTCACAACAATAGGATCTCCCACCACACCCTCCACAACTGTCCCCACTGCAACAGCACTGCTCACTGACACCACCACCTCTGTACCAACAACATCACCGGCTGACACCGTGGGCTGCACACCATCACTCAACCCAGCTACACTCTCCCGGGTCCTACGACCCCGCCTGGTGTGCTGCCCCAAACCAGAGCTACAACCGGCCACAACAGGGAGCACCCCCTCCTTCACTACCAGCTGGATACTTCGCCCGGCAGTCACTAGCGGCTGCTCTCCCTGTCCTTGAGTCCTGTGCGGACACGCAAACTTCTTATGCCCCAGGTCACCACATTCAAAATGCCGCAGACTGTCCATACTAGCAAAGCCTGCGTACACACCATCCGGATCTGACAGATCAATAAAGTACCTATCTATCTATCTATCTATCTATCTATCTATCTATCTATCTATCTATCTATCTATCTATCTATCTATCTATCTATCTATCTATCTATCTATCTATCTATCTATCTATCTATCTATCTATCTATCTATCTATCTATCTATCTATCTATCTATCTATCTATCTATCTATCTATCTATCTATCTATCTATCTATCTATCTATCTATCTATCTATCTATCTATCTATCTATCTATCTATCTATCATACCGCCAGGACCCAATCAAACTTCCCCCTTTTCCTCCAAAAACGACTCACTTAATTGGTATAAAGAATTAAGAAAACCTACATTTATGGAAAGGAAACAAAAACAGGCCCTCTCACCAAACAGCCACCTCCAAAACTGCCCACACCCCAAACTCCCAGCATGCAGACAGAGAGAGAGGGGAGAGAGCTTTCCTCTCACATAGTGAACACTGGTTGGAGGGATGGTTGGCTACAGATTGGTTGTATAGTGTTAAAAACACACACTATAACCTTCTAAAGCAGATGTAATTCTAGGCCAAACACAAACAGGCGATCTGCTTTCCTCTGTGAGAGAACTGCACTAGCGCTGGTATAACAAATTAGAACCTCTGTCTCTCTCTCTCTCTCTCTCTGGATGGGGCCTAAACCCAGGAAAAAGGCTACAGGTTATTTTTCAACTACTATTCCTCTTCTCGCTTCCCTCTCTCAAACTCATACTTGTCATCCAGACAGACCCAGCTGTGGAGGTCTATAGGAGAGGGCTAAGACCATACAGAACAGCAGCCTACACTGTACTCTCACACTCTGTTCCATACAACTGACGGGTACCTGTATTAGAACAGTATATATCTTCCACTGGGAACTAGGGACACCACTGTCCAGGTGAACCATCCATCTAGCTGCACCTGTCAATATCACACACACACACACACACACACACACACACACACACACACACACACACACACACACACACACACACACACACACACACTGACACACACACACAGGCACACACAAAGAGAGAGAGAGATAAATATGGAAGACAGAGAGGGATGAGCGAAGAGAAAGAGATACATATGGAAGACAGAGAGGGATGAGCAAAGAGAAAGAGATAAATATGGAAGACACATAGGGATGAGCAAAGACAAAGAGATAAATATGGAAGACACAGGGATGAGGAAAGAGAAAGAGATAAATATGGAAGACAGAGAGGGATGAGCAAAGAGAAAGAGATAAATATGGAAGACAGAGAGGGATGAGCAAAGAGAGAGAGATAAATATGGATGACAGAGAGGGATGAGCAAAGAGAAAGAGATAAATATGGAAGACACATAGGGATGAGCAAAGAGAAAGAGATAAATATGGAAGACAGAGAGGGATGAGCAAAGAGAGGGAGATAAATATGGAAGACAGAGAGGAATGAGCAGAGAGAGAGATAAATATGGATGACAGAGAGGGATGAGCAAAGAGAAAGAGATAAATATGGATGACAGAGAGGGATGAGCAAAGAGAGAGAGATAAATATGGAAGACAGAGAGGTATGAGCAAAGAGAGAGAGATAAATATGGAAGACAGAGAGGGATAAGCAAAGAGAGAGAGATAAATATGGATGACAGAGAGGGATGAGCAAAGAGAAAGAGATCAATATGGAAGACACATAAGGATGAGCAAAGAGATGAGATAAATATGGAAGACAGAGAGGGATGAGCAAAGAGAGGGAGATAAATATGGAAGACAGAGAGGAATGAGCAAAGAGAGAGAGATAAATATGGATGACAGAGAGGGATGAGCAAAGAGAAAGAGATAAATATTGTATAATAATAAAGGTCCCACAGTTGACAGTGCATGTCAAAGCTAAAACCAAGCCATGAGGTCCTACAAGAAGGGCCTTGGAACCCAATGACAGAGCTCCAGAGTTCCTCTGTGGAAATGGGAGAACCTTCCAGAAGGACAACCATCTCTACAGCACTCCACCAATCAGGACTTTATGGTAGAGTGGCCAGACGGAAGCCACTCCTCAGTGAAAGGCACATGACAGCCTGCTTGGAGTTTGCCAAAAGGCAACTAATGGACTCTCAGACCATGAGAAACAAGATTCTCTGGTCTGATGAAACCAAGATTGAACTCTTTGGCCTGAAGGAAACCAGGCACCGCTCATCACCTGGCCGAAACCATCCCTACGGTGAAGCATGGTAGAGGCAGCATCAAGCATGGGGATGTTTTTCAGAGGCAGGGACTGGGAGAATAGTCAGGATCGAGGGAAAGATGAACGGAGCAAAGTACAGGGTACCAGAGTGTTAGGTTGTATTTTGTGGGTAGAACTGGCAGCCTCGCCTTAACAGTAAAGGTGAGAATGTCTTCTCCAATAGCAGCATCTGGTACATGGAATGGGAGACAGAGTGTTCAGCACAGTCCAGAGTAGTGAGTTTCCCATGTAGCCTCAGGCCAGTCCAGTGCTGCTGTAGCTGCATCCGTGTGATACTGAGGATATATACACACACACACACGCACACGCACACGCACACTACATTGCATCAAAGTAAATACAGTGGGGGAAAATAGGCAGGACTCTTACTTGCCAGAAGATAGCAGTGTATTGACAATCAGATGGCACAGTCTGCAGTTATACTGATGTTCAATCTATGGCAGCCATATTGAAGGGGTATAAAGTTGCTCTAATTCTATGTCAGGTTTGTGATTTTCTTCCTTATGGCTTAAGTGATGGTTTGAGTTTGGTAAACTGATCCTAGATCTGTGCCTAAGGGGCCAGGTACCCACTACCCGCTGCTTCTATTATATCATATCCATACAGAAACTTAATGAACTTACCCATAAGGCCTCAGGAGAGAGATAAGTGGTCATGTGACTTTATGGCGAGACACAGTGACTTCATCTGATCAGTTTTCTCTTCTCCTCTCTCGTCCTCTCCTTTCCTCTCCTCCCTTGAGAGTGCAGAGAGCAGCTTAACTGACGTCCAATCAATATTGAGTCTACTCTCTGTCTGTCTGACTCCTCTATATTTTCTCTTCTGGCTCTCTTCTGCTCTCGCTCTCCTGCTCTCTCTCTCTCTCTCTCTCTCTCTATCTCTCTCTCTCCTGCTCTCTCTGTCTCTATCACCTCTTCTCTCTTGCTTGCTTGTACAGACACACAGCATAATGTTTAGCCACAGCATGCACACTCCCTTGCAACACTTCCTCTACATGTACAACCAGACCACCATTCTCTGTTCATAATCCCAACAAGCCAATCTACAGTTGCTTCACTTGCTCTTAAAACCTGCTGGAAAACAGTAGCTCAGTTCATAAAACACACTTCAGTCTCACTCTGTGGGAGGTCCAGCAACCGAGCGACGCTCCGTTGGCATTAATGTGTGTTAATATGGTTTCCAGTACACACAGCTAGTGTCAGACACACAGAAATGATCTTTATAGGTACAGTCAACAGGCAGTACTAGTATTCTGTGGACACATGGTGTGAAGTGGAGGGGTTTGGCATTGAGAGAGAGAGATGGGAGAGAGAGAGCGAGAGAGCGAGAGTAAACTACAGTAACAAACATGAGTGGAGCTATTCTACAGTATGTTCTCAGTCTATAGAATGAATCTCCATTTGAACCAATCAAATAGTTCTACAGTGGCTAGTGAAGCATTTCCATTGGTTCAGTCATTAATATACATCATGAATGTATTCTGATGACAGTTTACAGTTTACCCAGAGGTCCTCCTCTCCACTCTCATCTTTACTCCACTCTCCAATCTCTTATTGATGGGGATGTGCTCTGCTAATAAGTAATTAACTACTAATTGAGTGCATTTCTGCAGTTTATTAATTAGCTGTTATTATTTATTGAATAAAACATGTTGAGCACTGACTCAGTGTTCATTTAAAGATAAAGTATGATTGACAGACAGAAGCACAGTGTGTGCGTGTGTGTGTGTCTCTGGGTGTGTCTCTCTCTGTCTGTGTGTGTGTGTTTATGTGTGTGCAGTATCCAACAGTGTTATACTGAGAGCCAGCCAAGAGAACACATTTAAAGAGAAAAGGAAATGAGATCTTCTCCACAAATGACTGAAACGTCAGTAACTGCACATATTCTGTACATATAAGAGTGCCTTCAGAATTTGGTCTTATGTAGAAGGTCAAGGAGCTTAAGACTGTCTGGAGACCTACCTCTCTCTCTCTGTCTGATTGACTCTCCTCTGTTTTCTCTTTCTGTCTCTCTATTTGTCACACACATGCTTGAGGCGCACATGTAGGCCTGGGCGGTATGGCCCAAATATCATATCACAATATTTTGTAAACATTTTTGATGGTATGGCGTTATTTGACAGTGTTTTATGTTTCTGAATAATAAAAGTTCTATATATGTTTCATGAGTAGTGCATGATCCTAGGACGGCAACACACTGGGCTTTCACCATTCGGATAATTTATGCCCATGAACTAGGACAAAACAGGGAAGTAGTCCTATTTAATTTACTTAATTCACTGTATCAACATATTATTTAGACAGTATTGTAAGAATCCATACCACTATACCTTAAAATACAATATATCACACACACCAGTAGGTTAGTACTCACAGTGACTCTGAAGGGCGTGGCAGCGGCGGCAGGTTCCATGGGTGGTATGGTCTTGTCCGGGGCGCTACCGGGCATACTCTGTCTGCGGCCCGTTCTCTCAGGGGGCGATTCTGCTGAGAGAAGGAAGATATAGAAAGATAGAGAGAGAGAGAGAGAGAGAGAGAGAGAGAGAGAGAGAGAGAGAGAGAGAGAGAGAGAGAGAGAGAGAGGAGAGACAGAGGGGATATCAGTCAGGTACATGGGTAAAGGCTTTGGTCACTGCAAAATCAGGCAAAGTTATAATTCCATTAATTTCTTTTCAAACTCCTCTTCTGGTTTTCTGATGTCTCTAAATAGAAAGCCCACTGATCTAATCTGCGTCCGATACTTCTTTCTTTAACAATATGTGTGTTCTGTGTAAGTGGAGGCTGGTTGGAGGAGCTATAGGAGGACAGGCTCATTGTCATGGCTGGTAAGGAATAAATGCAATGGTATCGAACATGTCAAACTTATGGAAACCACATTGCAATGAGCACGTCCTCCTATAGCTCCTCCAACCAGCCTCCACTATTCTGTGTTTCATATGATTCCTGTTATCACAGTCATTGATTGTTATCGCTCAGAGACATTAGGTACCATGTGCTACAGATCGGGACATGTCCACTACAGGAATGTGAGACATGCTAGCATGCATGTTTATACAGAGATAGACTTCAGACCATGGTGCAGTAAAGACCAGGACTGATATTAACCATGGGCTGCCATGAACTAACATAATCTTTCACTATTTCTATTGGACACTGGAACAATTAGTGCTTGATGCACACAACAACTGTTATTGTATGTCAAATGGTAGAGCAATACTTGTTTTGACAGTTGACACATGCTTGTATGTATGTATTGGTCTCCACAAAGTTTGCTGCTTCAGTGTTCTTAGATCTTTATGTCAGTAGTTACTATGGTACACTGAAGTATAATTACAAGTATTCCATAAGTGTCAAAGGCTTTCACTGACAATGAAATTCAGTTTATGCAAATAATCAATATTTGCAGTGTTGACCCTTCTTTTTCAAGACATCTGCAATCCGCCCTGGCATGCTGTCAATTAACATCTGGGCCACATCCTGACTGATGGCAGGCCATTCTTGCATAATCAATGCTTGGAGTTTGTCAGAAGTTGTGGGTTTTTGTTTGTCCACCCGCCTCTTGAGGATCAACCACAAGTTCTCAATGCAGTGTTTCCTGGCCATGGACCCAAAATGTCGATGTTTTGTTCCATCATGCTGGAAAAGGCATTGTTCGTCACCAAACTGTTCTT
This sequence comes from Thymallus thymallus, assembly GCA_023634145.1. Classification (NCBI taxonomy): domain Eukaryota; kingdom Metazoa; phylum Chordata; class Actinopteri; order Salmoniformes; family Salmonidae; genus Thymallus; species Thymallus thymallus. Next base: position 14,426,883 of record CM042403.1, on the reverse strand, counting down.
GGATGGTTGGGAGAAGTTGCTCTCTGAGGATGTGTTGGTACCATTCTTTATTCATGGCTGTGTTCTTAGGCAAAATTGTGTGTGAGCCCACTCTCTTGGCTGAGAAGCAACCCCACACATGAATGGTCTCAGGATGCTTTACTGTTGGCATGACACAGGACTGATGGTAGCGCTCACCTTGTCTTCTCCGGACAAGGTGTTTTCCGGATGGCCCAAACAATCGGAAAGGGGATTCATCAGAGAAAATGACTCTACCCCAGTCCTCAGCAGTCCAATCCCTGTACCTTTTGCAGAATATCAGTCTGTCCCTGATGTTTTTCCTGGAGAAAAGTGGCTTCTTTGCTGCCCTTCTTGACACCAAGGCCATCCTTCAAAAGTCTTCGCCTCACTGTGCGTGCAGATGCACTCAAACCTGCCAGCTGCCATTCCTAAGCAAGCTCTGCACTGGTGGTGGCCCGATCCCGCAGCTGAATCAACTTTAGGAGACGGTCCTGGCGCTTGCTGGACTTTCTTGGGCGCCCTGACGCCTTCTTCACAACAATTGAACCTCTCTCCTTGAAGTTCTTGATGATCCGATAAATGGTTGATTTAGGTGCAATCTTACCAGCAGCAATATCCTTGCCTGTGAAGCCCTTTTTGTGCAAAGCAATGATGACGGCACGTGTTTCCTTGCAGGTAACCATGGTTGACAGAGGAAGAACAATGATTTCAAGCTCCACCCTCCTTTTAAAGCTTCCAGTCTGTTATTCTGACTCAATCAGCATGACAGAGTGATCTCCAGCCTTGTCCTCGTAAACACTCTCACCTATGTTAACGAGACAATCACTGATTTGATGGCAGCTGGTCCTTTTGTGGCAGGGCTGAAATGCAGTGGAAATGTTTTTGGGGATTAAGTTCATTTTCATGGCAAAGATGGACTTTGCAATTCATTGCAATTCATCTGATCACTCTTCATGACATTCTGGAGTATATGCAAATTGCCATCATCAACACTGAGGCAGCTAACTTTGTGGAGACCAATACTTGTGTCATTCTCAAATCTTTTGACCACGACTGTACACAGGTATCCCTTAAATCACCCCTCCCTGATACCTCAAGCCTTGAGGGAAAGGAAGTCATTGAGAAGAGCATTCAGGGTATTCAGACTTCCCTTTCTGTCTGTCTGTTAGCTTGTCAACCAAAGCCTTGCTACAGTAAATGAGTCTGTGTAACTCGGCTGTCCGCTGTATTAGTACACAGAGTAATTGAATGAAGACAAGACAAGATATGATACACGGAGAACACACATCCTGCTGGGCCTGTGCTGACGGTGTGCCGTATAACATACAGTGGACTTTGGAGGAGATCAGCTTTATAGCTAGGCAAAACTCTGATACTCACTCATGCACACACGCACGCATGCACACACACACTCACACACACACACACACAAACACACACACACACACACACAGAGACATATTAGAAACAAAGTGACATAAGTCACAACAGCATGACAACCTCCCCCCACCCCACACAGTGACCCCCTGACCTGGTCCTGACCCCTAACCAATAGTCTAACAGAGGTACTAGAAATGAAAGTTTCAGTTGCCCGTGTGAGTTAACCAAACATTCACACATGCTCATCGATCTGTTAATTTAGGGACAATTAATGATCTTGTTGCCAAGGCAGCAGCATATCAGGCACTTTAAGAAACTTTAAGAGAATATTTCTCATTGTGTGTGTATATATAGATGTGTTGTCAATGAGAGGTGTGGTTATATTGTTATCAATGAGAGGTGTGGTTACAATGTGGTCTATGAGAGGTGTGGTTATATTGTTATCTATGAGAGGTGTAGTTACATTGTTATCTATGAGAGTTGTGGTTATATTGTGGTCTACAAGACGTGTGGTTATATTGTGGTCTATGAGAGTTGTGGTTATATTGTGGTCTATGTTATACTATGTTATATTGCCGACTCAGAGTATTTTGTCAACGAGGTTAAAGTACAGTGCCTTTGGAAAGTATTCAGACCCCTTGACTTTTTCCACAATATGTTAGGTTACAGCGTTATTCAATAATTTATGAAAAAGTTTTTGTCCCCTCATCAATCTACAATCAATACCCCATAATGACAAAGCAAACATTTTTGTAGAAATTGTTGCTAATTTATAAAAAATAAGAAACAGAAATACCACATTTACATAAGCATTCAGACCTTTACTCAGTACTTTGTTCAAGCACCTGTAGCAGCAATTACATTATGACTCTACAAGCTTGGCACACCTGTATTTGGGGAGTTTCTCTCATTCTTCTCTGCAGATCCTCTCGATCCTGACTAGTCTCCCAGTCCCTGCCGCTAAAAAACACCCCCACAGCATGATGCTGCCACCCCCATGCTTCACCGTAGGGATTTTTCCAGATTCCTCCACACGTGACGCTTCGCATTCAGACCAAAGAGTTCAATCTTGGTTTCATCAGACCAGAGAATCTTGTTTCTCATGGTATGAGAGTCTTTAGGGGCATTTTGGCAAACTCCAAGTGGGCTGTCATGTTACTTTTACTGAGGATTGGCTTCCGTCTGGCCACTCTTCCATAAAGGCCTGATTGGTGGAGTGCTGCAGAGATGGTTGTCCTTCTGGAAGGTTCTCCCGTCTCCACTGAGGAACTCTAGAGCTCTGTCAGAGTTACCATTGGGTTCTTGGTCACCTCCCTGACCAAGGCCCTTCTCCCCTCATTTCTCAGTTTGGCCGGGAGGCCAGCTCTTGGAAGAGTCATGGTGGTTCTAAATGTCTTCCATTTTAGAATGATGGAGGCAACTGTGTTCTTGGCGACCTTCAATGCTGCAGAAATGTTTTAGTACCCTTCCCCAGATCTGTGCCTCGACACAATCCTGTCTCGGAGCTCTTTGACCTCATAGCTTGGTTTTTGCTCTGACATGCAATGTCAACTGTGGGAACTTATATAGACAGGTGTGTGTCTTTCCAAATCATGTCCAATTAAATTTACCACAGGTGGACTCCAATCAAGTTGTAGAAACATCTGAAGGATGATCAATAGAAACATGAAGTTTAATTTCGAGTCTCATAGCAAAGGGTCTGAATATATATATATATATTTTTTTTTTACCTTTATTTAACTAGGCTTGTAAGTTAGGAACAAATTCTTATTTACAATGACGGCCTATCCTGACCAAACCCGAACGACGCTGGGCCAATTGTGCACCGCCCTATGGGACTGTCACAATGCGGAGTAATGGGACGATACACGGAGCGCTGATGGAGTGTCATTCCTCTTTTATTTAATGAGTTGGACTCACGAAGCATTAAATAAATAGACGGAGATGACTAAGAAACAAAAACACGATTACAATCAAAACACAGTGACTTACTTTGTGGCTGCTGGCAGTGCAGACAAACACAACGAACAATGATCCACACACAGGTGGAAGTGTGTGGAGTCTAAATACTATCCCCAATCAGAGACAACGCTAGACAGCTGTCTCTGATTGGGGATCATAATCTCCCTAGTTAGGGTGTGAGGACTTGGTTGTGTGCCTCTCTCCTCCCCTAGGTGGGAGTAAGAGGCCTTACTACAACCAAGCCCTCACAGGGACTCCCAATCACGGCCGTACAGTATGTGATACAGCTTGGATTCGAACCAGGGACTATAGTGACGCCTCTTGCACTGATATGCAGTGCCTTAGACCACAGCGCCACTCGGGAGCCCATGTAAAGAAGGTATTTCTGTTTTAAAAAATAAATGCAAACATTTCTAAAAACCTGTTTTCGCTTTGTCATTATGGGGTATTGTGTATAGATTGTTGAGGATCACTATAATTTTGTAATACATTTTAGAATAAGTCTGTAACGTAACAAAATGGGGAAAAAGTCAAGGGGCCTATACAAGCTCTTATCCTCTTCCTCCTCCCTTTTCCATTCATCCTCCTCTCTCTCATACTTCCTCTACTTTTCCTCCTCTCCCATCTTCTTCTTCTTCTCTTTCTCCTCCTCCATAGCCCAAACAAAACATCCCCTCCCTCCCTCCCTCCCTCCCTCCCTCCCTCCCTCCCTCCCTCCCTCCCTCCCTCCCTCCCTCCCTCCCTCCCTCTTATGCCCTCCTTCTCTTCATCTCTCCATCTCCCTACCCTTCCCTCCATCCCTCCTAACAGTTAGTTAACAGGACAGAGTCTCACACCACCAGGCAGTGTGGGTCTTAGGGGACCCGGGGGATGATGATGCACAGATGGCAGTCAGCTGGCTGGGCTTTTGTAACGCTGCTCAGCCTGGGTCTCTGAGTGTCTAGTTAATGGCCCTCATTGGGGTCTGTCAGGGGAAGATAAGAGGCTGGATGGAGGAGAGGAGAGGGTCACCATAGGGACATCAAACCCCCCGCCTGAGAAACAGTATGGATTCCTGAGAGTCAAGTAAGCTGCTGGAACCACATGTGTATGCAGTATCTCTCTCTCTCCCTCCCTCCCACCCTCCCTCTCTCTCTCTCTCTCTCTCAGAACTCTATTACACGTGTGTTAGGAGTGACAGCTAGCTTTCTCCACCTTTCGCTCCTCTCTCCCCTCTCGCTCACTCCTTGGTTTGCCACAATGGACAATTTTCTCAACGCTCTGTTCCCATAGCAACCCCACCAACCTGCCCCAACTGACTGAAAGAGAATTCAGAAAAGTCTCTTTTGCTAGCTACCGCCACATTGGTGCTGATCACACCTGCTCTCCTGTTCACCAGTTTTTTATAAACTGACAACTCTGTAAGAGATGGGGAGGTTTTCAAAATAATTTTGTGCCTAAGTGTGCACTCTGAATATATAGTCAAGTAATAAACATACATTAATTGGAGTTACTCCTCTTCCAGGGTAGCTGTACAGAAAACAACTTATCAAGGCCTTATAGAGGTCCATAAGCACTACATAGGTGCTTCACAAATCACTTCAACGCTGTCATAGTTAGGTGTGTCTCCTCTGAGGTACTGTAGACTGTCTCATTAGCCTCTATGAGCCTGGAGTCAGACAGCATGCTTCCTCTGGCCATCCGGAGTGGAGCAGGGTCTGGCCTGACCAGGAACACACACTAACCTCCAGACACTCTTACCAGGACATTCCAGGGAGAGGCATGCTCTCATTCCCTCCTCTCATAGAAACAATGGATTCCCCCTCCTGCCAAGAAAGCTCTCAGCTTCAAACAGCTTCAACTGAAACACCAGGGTCCCAATGGATCCATTCATGTTTGCATGTGTGGCTGTGTCAATGTCTGTGTGTGCGCTATTGTCTGTGTATTTGTATGAAGCACAGCGTGTGGTGAGGCAATGCGTCACACTGTTATAAAACAGAGACAATAGGTAGCATCTGATATAATCATACAAAGAGAAAGAGAAACACGTTGGATACAGTACACTTTGCATGGTCAATACAGTGTGTGTGTGTGTGTGCGTGTGTGTGTGGCTGAGCAGCTGGCTAGATGGCTGTGGTGTGGATTTGGGGCTGAGCGATGTAAAGATGAAGAGGAGCCAGAAGGCTGTTAGCTGTGAGTCAGATGTGTAAAACAGGATGAAAGTCAAGTACTCTACAATAAACTCTTAGTCATCAATTCATTTCTCTACTCTCTACCCTGACAAGCGCTACATGAAGGGAGAAAGAGATGGGAACATGTATTCTGTATAGAGATGACTCTCAGAGACAAAAAAAGATATGCCTCACTCTTTGATATGTGTGCGTGCAGCAATTTATCATGTTTCTGTTTTATTAAGTAATTTCCCCGGTGATACAGAGTGAATAAATCCAGTCTACTACCTCTGTCTGTCTGGACCACACGCTGATTGACAGCCATGGAGCACCTGTCAATCATCAGTCGTCGTCCTGGCAACAGAATGACACGTTATAGCCTTCCTCAAATCAAATAGGTAATTGAGGTAGATACTGTATGTACATATAACTAGGAACAAAGCGACTAGGCAACAGGATGGATAATGAACAGTAGCAGCAGCGTATGTGACGAGTCAAAAAAAGGGTCAGTGCAGATAGTTAAATAGTTAACCAAATATCTACCCGGACTAACTATTTAGCAGTCATGGTTTTGCGGTAGAAGATGTTCAGGGTCCTGTTGGTTACAGGCTTGGTGCATAGGTAGCGCTGCCGTGCGGTAGCAGAGAAAAAAAGTTTATTAATTGGGTGGCTGGAGTCTTTGACAATTTTTAGGGCATTCCTCTGACACCGCCTGGTATAGAGGTCCAGGACGGCAGGGAGCTCAGCCTAATTGATGTACTGGGCTGTATGCACTACACTCTGTAGTTGCCATACCAAGTGGTGATGCAGCCAGTCAAAATGCTCTCAATGGTGCAGCTGTAGACGTTTTTGAAGATCTGAGGCCCCAATCTTTTCAGCCTCCAGAGGGGGAAGAGGCACTATCATGCCCTCTTCACTACTGTGTTGGTGTGAGTAGAGCATGATATATCCTTAGTGATGTGTACCCCGAGGAACTTGAAGCTCTCGACCTGCTACACTACAGCCCTGTCGATGTGAATGGGGGTGTGCTCGGCCCTCCTACCACCATTGTGTCATGAGAAAACTTAATGATGGTGTTGGAGTCGTTCAAAACATTTCATGGCTACAGATGTAAGTGCTACGGAGCTATAGTCATTTAGACAGGATATCTTGGTGATCTTTGGCACAGGGACTATGGTGGTCTGCTTGAAACATGTAGGTTTTACAGACTGGGTCAGGGAGAGATTGAAAATGTCAGTGAAGACACTTACCAGTTGGTCAGCGCATGCTCTGAGTAAGCGTCCTGGTAATCCGTCTGGCCCTGTGGCCATGTGAATGATAACCTGTTTAAAGGTCTTACTCATATCTGCTATGGGGAGCGTGATTACACAGTTGTCCGGAACAGCTGGTGATCTCATGCATGCTTCAGTGTTGCTTGCTTTGAAGGAAGCATAGAAGACTTTTAGCTTGTCTGGTAGACTCACGTCACTGGGCAGCTCACGGCTGGGTTTCACTTTGTCGGCTCAATAACCCCAATTTTGTAATTAACATTGTTATCAGGAAATATTCCAAAAGTATGGAAATTAGCTCCTGTGCTGCCACTCCATAAGGACGGGGATAGTAGTGATCTTAATAATTATTGCCCCATGTCAAGGCTTCCGTTTCTCGAATCCTTGGTAAATAACAACTTTGCTCTTTTTTATCTGAGAAATTTATTTGGAATGTAAACCAATCAGGGTTTAGGCCTGGGCATAGCACTATTACAGCAACCACTTTAGTCATTAATGATCTTGTCAATGCTTTAGATACTAAAATGAAATGTGTTGCTTTGTTTGTGGACATGCCAAAAGCTTTGCATACTGTTCATCATGCTATTTTATTGAATAAGTTGTCCTCGATAGGCCTGAGCTCTAATGCCTGTTCATGCTATCATGATTATCTTAGTGACAGAACTCAGGCCATCGTGATTGATGGGGTTCTTTTCTATTTGATGGGGTTCTTTTCTATTTTCTACATTGTAGAATAATAGTGAATACATCAAAACTATGAAATAACACATATGGAATCATGTAGTAACCAAAAAAGGCCCTTAAACAAATCCAAATATATTTTATATGTTATATTCTTCAAAGTAGCCACTGTTGGATAAGCATTCCTCATGAAGCTCGTTGAGAGAATGCCAAGAGTGTGCAAAGCTGTCATCAAGGCAAAGGGTATCTACTTTGAAGCATCTTTTACGCTGCTGCTACTCTCTGTTTATTATCTATGCATAGTCACCTCTACCTAAATGTACATATTACATCAATTACCTCGACTAACCTGTGCCACCGCATATTGACTCTGTACCGGTACCCCCTGTATATAGCCTCACTACTGTTATTTTACTGCTGGTCTTTAATTATTTGTTATTTAAAAAATGTTCTTATTTATAAATTTTTTACTTATCTATATTTTACTTAACACAAATTTTTCTTAAAACTGCAATTTTAGTTAAAGGCTTGTAAGTAAGCATTTCACTGTATTCGTCGCATGTGACAAATAAAATTTGATTTGATTTTAAGGAATTGTCCGTAGAGTTCCGAGACAGGATTGTGTCGAGGCACAGATCTGGAGAAGGGTACCAAAACATTTCTGCAGCATTGAAGGTCTCCAAGAACACAGTGGCCTCCATCATTCTTAAATGGAAGTAGTTTGGAACCACCAAGCCTCTTCCTAGAGCTGGCCGCCCAGCCAAACTGAGCAATCTGGGGGAGAAGGGCCTTAGTCAGGGAGGTGACCAAGAACCCGATGGTCACTCTGACAGAGCTCTAGAGTTCGTCTGTGGAGATGGGAGAACCTTCCAGAAGGAAAACCATCTCTGCAGCACTCTACCAATCAGGCCTTTATGGTAGAGTGGCCAGACGGAAGACACTCCTTAGTAAAAGGCACATGCTTGGTGTTTGCCAAAATGGTACCTAAAGACTCTCACACCATGAGAAACAAGATTCTCTGGTCTGATGAAACCAAGATTGAACTCTTTGGCCTGAATTCCAAGAGTCACGTCTGGAGGAATCCTGGCACCATCCCTACGGTGAAGCACGGTGGTGGCAGCATCATGCTGTGGGGATGTTTTTCAGCATCAGGGGACAGGAAGACAAGTCAGGTTCAAGGCAAAGTTAAATAGAGCAAAGTATTGAAAGATCCTTGATGAAAACCTGCTCTAGAGCGCTCAGAACCTCAGACTGGGGCGAAGGTTCACCTTCCAACAGGACAACGACCCTAAGCACACAGCCAAGACTATGCAGGAGTGGCTTCAGAAAAGTCTCTGAATGTCCTTGAGTGGCCAAGCCAGAGCCCAGACTTGAACGCTATCGAACATCACTGGAGAGACCTGAAAATAACCCTGCAGCTACGCTCCCCATCCAACCTAATAGAGCTTGAGAGGATCTGCAGAGAGGAATGGGAGAAACTCCCCAAATACAGGTGTGCCAAGCTTGTAGCGTCATACCCAAGAAGACTGAAGGCTGTACTCGCTGCCAAAGGTGCTTTAACAAAGTACTGAGAAAGGGTCTGAATAGTTTATATATATATATTTATTTGATACATC
>CM042403.1:14395326-14412826 GCA_023634145.1 Thymallus thymallus | reverse complement strand
CTTTATTTGTTATTTGTTTATATTTATTTTCTCTTTCATACTTCAACTACTTGCACATTGTTACAACACTGTACATAGACAATTGAATAACATGTGACATTTCTATATTCTTTTAAAACTTGTGTAATGTTTACTGTTCATTTCTGATTGTTTATTTCCCTTGTTTATTTCCCTTTTGTTTCTTGTCTATTCCACTTGCTTTGGCCATGCCAATAAAGCCTTTTGAATTTAATTGAATTGAGAGAGAGAGAGAGAGAGAGAGAGAGAGAGAGAGTGAGAGTGAGTGAGAGAGTGAGAGAGAGTGGGGGCCTATTTCTTGTTTAGGTTGGCTGTGGCGGGCCTTTGTCTGTGTGTTTGTGGGAAAGGCAGTTTGGAGGAGTCAAGAGGAGGAGGAAGTGGGTGTTTTTGCAGAGAGGGCAACATAGTTGCAGCATTTCTGCCAGTGCTGACAGAGACCCCTCTAACCTTCCAAGGCCTGGACCAGCCAGATAGAACACATAGAATGTTACTGTGTCATAAAGAGCAGGCAAAATGTTACTGTGTGACATAGAACAGAGCGGAACCAATAACACACAGCACCTAACACAACATAGACACAGACACAGAACAAACATGTACAACCCCAAATAGGTAATACAAGACACTAAAAGTCAGCTAATAGGTTTAAAAACGAATGGACTGAATGAATGCACTGCGGGGCAGAGTGTGTGTATATGTGTGTGTGTGTGTGTTGGAGTGTTGACAGGATGGGTAGGATGGGTAGAATCCCAGTCTGTCCTCTACCGCCCTCTCCCCTGACACCCACAGCCAAACCACTCTCCCTGTTCCCTCTGGTCCCTATGGTAATCTGAAGGTACATTTCCAGGAGTAGGGGGAATCAACCGGCACCTGTCTCCCCGTTAATGGAGTCTGTTTGGGACTGAGGAGTGCTCCGTCATCTGGCCCATCTCCACCTAGACCAGTGCAGGCTTGTGCAGGAAGCGACTTCAAGGCTCAAACCTCCATTCAGTCTAGTCTAGTCCTGGCTGGTTTAGGTACTGTAGAGAGCAGCTTCTAATGCCACTGGCTTTATGATGACAACCAGGGCTAAAATCCTGGGTTAAACATCATGATGATCTGACAGTATATCAGTATAACGGCAGAGTACAGGTGTCAGAGCCAGGCCGTGTTCCAGTTTCCTGTGTTTAGCTATAAGCTTGGGTTTTGGAAACTGACTCATCTTTCAACCCCATGTTGGTGCAGGCCTGCTTCACTTCCTCACTTCTCGCTAGTTCAGCGTGACACACATGTGTAGGAAAACAGCAATCTGTCTGTGTGTGTGTGTGTGTGTGTGTGTGTGTGTGTGTGTATGAATGTTACACAACCTTCATTCAGCAGCTGATGCTGGATGGTGGACTGATATAATGTGAGTGTGTTGGTGAGAATGAAGGGAGAGAGATGGGGAGTGTGATGGATAGATAGAGAGTGTGATGTGACCTATAACACACTACAGTACGCCACCCTAGAATGCAATACACTAAAGTACACCATGCTAAACTAGAATACACTATAATACACTAAACCTATAATGCACTAAAGTACACTACAATACACTACACTACACCATAATTCACAACACTACACTATAAAACACTGCACTACATAAAACAACAAACATGCTCTCCCTCCCTCCCTCGGTGCTGCTAAAATAACTCCTTCACGGAAAACACACAGAGCTCCTGACACTTTTTGCCCATAGTTTCCTATAGTTCCCCATCCTGGCTGTGATGTGATGGAGCAGTGTTTGCATAAGGAGTATGTCTGTCCACACAGGCACTGAAGCTCTTCACAGGCCAAGTCCTTCACATACTAACAGCCTATATGTGTCTATGTATGCCTACAAGTCAACTGGCAGCTTCATAAATAGTACCAGCAAAACACCAGTCTCAACGTCAACAGTGAAGAGGCGACTCCGGGATGCTGTCCTTCTAGGCAGAGTTGCAAAGAAAAAGCCATATCTTCCTACGTTTCCTACGTTTCCTGTAGTTCTTGACCAGGTTTGCACACACTGCAGCAGGGATTTTGGCCCACTCCTCCATACAGACCTTCTACAGATCCTTCAGGTTTCGGGGCTGTCGCTGGGCAATACAGACTTTCAGCTCCCTCCAAAGATTTTCTATTGGGTTCAGGTCTGGAGACTGGCTAGGCCACTCCAGGACCTTGAGATACTTCTTAGTTGGCCTGGCTGTTTTTTTCGGGTCGTTGTCATGCTGGAAGACCCAGCCACGACCCATCTTCAATGCTCTTACTGAGGGAAGGAGGTTGTTGGCTAAGATCTCGCGATACATGGCCCCATCCATCCTCCCCTCAATACGGTGCAGTCGTCCTGTCCCTTTTGCAGAAAAGCATCCCCAAAGAATGATGTTTCCACCTCCATGCTTCACGGTTGGGATGGTGTTCTTGGGGTTGTACTCATCCTTCTTCTTCCTCCAAACACGGCGAGTGGAGTTTTGACCAAAAAGCTCTATTTTTGTCTCATCAGACCACATGACCTTCTCCCATTCCTCCTCTGGATCATCCAGTTGGTCATTGGCAAACTTCAGACGGGCCTGGACATGCGCTGGCTTGAGCAGGGGGACCTTGCGTGTTCTGCAGGATTTTAATCCATGACGGCGTAGTGTGTTACTAATGGTTTTCTTTGAGAATGTGGTCCCAGCTCTCTTCAGGTCATTGACCAGGTCCTGCTGTGTAGTTTTGGGCTGATCCCTCACCTTCCTCATGATCATTGATGCCCCACGAGGTGAGATCTTGCATGGTGCCCCAGACCGAGGGAGACTGACCGTCATCTTGAACTTCTTCCATTTTCTAATAATTGCGCCAACAGTTGTTGCCTTCTCACCAAGCTGCTTGCCTATTGTCCTGTAGCCCATCCCAGCCTTGTGCAGGTCTACAATTTTATCCCTGATGTCCTTACACAGCTCTCTGGTCTTGGCCATTGTGGAGAGGTTGGAGTCTGTTTGATTGAGTGTGTGGACAGGTGTCTTTTATACAGGTAACGAGTTCAAACAGGTGCAGTTAATACAGGTAATGAGTGGAGAACAGGAGGGTTTCTTAAATAAAAACCAACAGGTCTTTGAGAGCCGGAATTCTTACATGTTGGTAGGTGATCAAATACTTATGTCATGCAATAAAATGCAAATTAATTATTTAAAAATCATACAATGTGATTTTCTTGATTTTTTTTTTTAGATTCAGTCTCTCACAGTTGAAGTGTACCTATGATAAAAATTACAGACCTCTACATGCTTTGTAAGTAGGAAAACCTGCAAAATCGTCAGTGTATCAAATACTTGTTCTCCCCACTGTATGGCTTTTTCTTTGCAACTCTGCCTAGAAGGCCAGCATCCCGGAGTTGCCTCTTCACTGTTGACGTTGAGACTGGGGTTTTGCGGGTACTATTTAATGAAGCTGCCAGTTGAGGACTTGTGAGGCTGTTTCTCAAACTAGACACTCTAATGTACTTGTCCTCTTGCTCAGTTGTGCACCGGGGCCTCCCACTCCTCTTTCTATTCTGGTTAGAGCCCGTTTGCGCTGTTCTGTGAAGGGAGTAGTACACAACGTTGTACGAGATCTTCAGTTTCCTGGCAATTTCTCGCATGGAATAGCCTTCATTTCTCAGAACAAGAATAGACTGACGAGTTTCAGAAGTAAGTTATTTGTTTCTGGCCATTTTGAGCCTGTAATCGAACCCACAAATGTTGATGCTCCGGATACTCAACTAGTCTAAAGAAGGCCAGTTTTGTTGCTTCTTTAATCAGCACAACAGTTTTCAGCTGTGCTAACATAATTGCAAAAGGGTTTTCTAATGATCAATTAGCCTTTTAAAATGAAAAACTTGTATTAGCTAACACAACGTGCCATTGGAAGACAGGAGTGATGGTTGCTGATGACCCCAAACTTTTGAACGGTAGTGTTTAACAAAGACAGAACAACAAAACCTCACAACACTACACCACCACCACCAGTAGCAGTGTTTGTGTGCAGTTCCACAGGACCCTTGTGTATATAATGGGGGAGAACACATACAGGGTGGATGATTACAGAGTTAAACTCACATTCTCTCCTCGCCTCGCCTCGCCTCCCCTTTCCTCTCAAGTTAGTAACCAAACATTTTTCAGATATAACAGTGAAAACTTAGCCAGGGAGGTCAGACAAGACGAGGCCAATTTCATCACACTATGTCACATCTCTGCTATCATACTATATATACACAGTGCTTTCGGAAAGTATTTAGATTCCTTAACTTTTTTCACATTGATGACATTTCGTTACATTACAGCCTTATTCTAAAATGTATGTAATAGCTTTTTTTCCTCATCAATCTACACACAATACCCCATAATTACAAAGCAAAAACAGTTTTTTTGAAATGCTTGCAAATAAAAAATATAGTGAACACTTAAATATCACATTTACATAAGTATTCCGACCCTTTACTCAGTATTTTGTTGATGCACCTTTGACAGCGATTAAATCCTCGAGTCTTCTTGGGTATGACACTACAAACTTGGCACACCTATATTTGGGGAGGTTCTCCTAATCTTCTCTGCAGATCCTCTCAATAGCTCAGCTATTTTGTTTTATAAATTTGCAAACATTTCTAAAAACCTGTTTTCACTTTGTTATTATGGGGTATTGTGAGTAGATTGATGAGGAAAAAACTATATTTAATCAATTTTAGAGTAAGGCTTTAACGTAACAAAATATGGAAAAAGTCAAGGGGTCCGAATACTTTCCTGCTGTATATACCACTGTATCTATTTCTGATATTTCTTAATATCTTTCTTTTAACTTTTTGGATTGTGTGTGTATTGTTTTGTACTGCTATGTATTATTACTGCACTGAAGCATTTTCCTGAACCTGCAATAACATCTGCAAATATGTGTACACAACCAATACATTTTTTTTTTTACAGTATATTGTTCTGTGTGTTTGTGTGTGAGTCAAATCAAATCATATCTAATTTTATTGGTCACATACACATGTTTAGCAGATGTTATTGTGCGTGTAGCGACATGCTTGTGTTTCTAGCTCCAACAGTGCAGTAATATCTAACAATATACAACAATTCACAACAATACACACAAACCTAAAAGTAAAATAATGGAATTAAGGAATATATAAATATTAGGACGAGCAATGTCGGAGTGGCGTAGACTGAAATACAGTAGATTAGAATACAGTCTATGTAAACATTATTCAAGTGACTAGTGTTCCATTATTAAAGTGGCCAGTGATTTCAAGTCGGGCAGCAGCCTCTAAAGTGCAGGTATACGTAACCGGGTGGAAGCCACCTACTGATGGCTATTTAATAGTCTGATGGCCTTGAGATAGAAGCTGTTTTTCAGTCTCTTGGTTCCAGCTTTGATGCACCTGTATTGACTTCCCCTTCTGGATTATAGTGGGGTGAACAGGCAGTGGCTCGGATGGTTGATGTCCTTGATGATCTTTTTGGCCTTCCTGTGATATCGGGTGCTCTAGGTGTCCTGGAGGGCAGGTAGTTTGCCTCCGGTGATGCGTTGGGCAGACTGCACCACCCTCTGGAGAGCCCTGTGGTTGCGGGCGGTGCAGTTGCCGTACCAGGCGGTGATACAGCCTGATGCTCTCAATTGTGCATCTGTAAAGGTTTGTGAGGGTTTAAGGTGAGAAGACAAATTTCTTCAGCCTCCTGAGATTGAAGAGGCGCTGTTGAGCCTTCTTCACCACATTGTGTGGTGGTGGACCATTTCATTTTGTCAGTGATGTGTGCGGCGAGGAACATGAAGCTTTCCACCTGCTCCACTGCGGTCACGTCGATGTGGATAGGGGTGTGTTCCCTGTGCTGTTTCCTGAAGTCCACGGTCAGCTCCTCTGTTTTGTTGACATTGAGTGAGAGGTTATTTTCCTGGCACCACACTCCCAGGGCCCTTACCTCCTCCCTGTAGGCTGTCTCGTCATTGTTGGTAATCAGGCCTACTATGGTTGTGTTGTCTGAAAACTTGATGATTGAGTTGGAGGCGTGCGTGGTCACGCGGTCATGGGTGAACAGGGAGTACAGGAGAGGTCTGAGTACGCACCCTTGTGGGGCCCCAGTGTTGAGGATCAGCGAAGTTGAGGTGTTGTTTCCTACCTTCACCACCTGATGGCGGCCTTTCAGGAAGTTCAGGACCCAGTTTCATAGGGTGGGGTTCAGACCCATGGCCCAGAGCTAGATGATGATCTTGGAGGGTACTATAGTGTTGAATGCTGATTATTCTTACATGGGTATTCCTCTTGTCCAGATGGGATAGGGCAGTGTGCAGTGCGATGGCGATTACATTGTCTGTGGATCTATTGTGGTGGTAAGCAAATTGAATGGGTCTAGGTTGTCCGGTAAGGTAGAGTTGATATGATCCTTAACTAGCCACTCAAAGCACATCATGATGACAGAAGTAAGTGCTACGGGGCGATAGTCATTTAATTCAGTTACCTTAGCTTCTTGGGTACATTAACAATGGTGGTTATCTTGAAGCAAGTGGGGACAGCAGACTGGGATAGGGAGAGATTGAATATGTCCTTAAACACCCCAGCCAGCTGGTCTGTGCATGCTCTGAGGACGCGGCTAGGGATGCTGTCGGGCCGGCAGCCTTGCGAGGTTTAACACGTTTAAATGTCTTACTCACGGAGAAGGAGAGCCCACAGTCCTTTGTAGCAGGCTGCGTCTGTGTCTTTTCCTCAAAGCGGGCGAAAAAGGTGTTTAGCTTGTCCGGAAGCAAGACGTCGGTGTCCAGGGAGTACAGGACATGGCTGGTTTTCCCTTTGTAGTCCATGATCTTCTGTAGACCCTGCCACATACGTCTCATGTCTGAGCCGTTGAATTGCGACTCCATTTTGTCTCTATACTTACGTGTGTGCGTGCGCGTGGGTGTGCATTTCTGTCTCTGTCTCTCTCAGTGTGTACTCTATATGTATATTTGTGTGTAGACTTGACATGTCTAGGAGAGTGTGTGCACTTTGCCAGAAAGTTCATGACAGAGAGGAGACATCAAAGCTACCCTATCATCTCACCCTGACAGACAGCCAGACAGACACACAGGCAGACAGGCAAACAGACAGACAGACAGACAGACAGACAGACAGACAGACAGACAGACAGACAGACAGACAGACAGACAGACAGACAGACAGACAGACAGACAGACAGACAGACAGACAGACAGGCATACAGACAGGCAGACATGTAGACAGACAGGCAGACATGTAGACAGACAGGCATACAGACAGGCAGACATGTAGACAGGCAGACAGGCAGACAGACAGGAATAGAATGAAAGCACAAAGAAACAACACCTTTGTAATGATTTTACTGTAGCTTCTGACAGACATTCACAATGACATATCTACAGGCATGCTGGAAACGAATACCAGTAAGAGAATGAGACCTGGAACTATCCCAACTGTAATATGGTTACATTACCTCTGCAGCTGGAGCATATACTGTCTGTCCCAGTAGACCCCCTGTCTGTTTGCTAAATGTCACCTGTCTGTCTGTTTGAACTCTGTCTTGTATCTGTCCCCTCAGGTAATATCAACTAACAGATGTACTGCGACTTGAACAAACTACAAACACACTTCCTCAACTGACATCCTCAACTGACTGCAACTTATAAATACATAAATAAATAAATATATATTTTTTTATAAATACAGCACATAACAAGAAGAGCAGCAGGCTACAGGGGAAGGGAAACAAGTTGTACTGACTTTAGGTTGTGTACTCTACTAAAGAAAAACCTTCTGGATGTAGTTATCACAACAAACTCATTGGTCAAACACAGCCCACAGCAAACTGTTGAAGGACAACTCAGAGAGCGTTACTGTTTGCTGCCATGACAGAGAAAACAAACAGATGTGTGTGTGTGTGACCCTATAAATGTTATAAACAAAGATATAAACAATGCAAACTTCTCTATAACAAAAGCAAAAACAGGCCCTGGTTGCAGTCAACAGCTTAGCTACAGTGAAAATAGTAGTTGTCAGATGTGTTTGCGTTCTTGTTTTGATTTAGAGGAGACAGAGAGAGAGTGACGGATGAGAGTGTAGTGGTCTGGGTTATACCTCAATCGAAAGAGAAGTCGTCAGATATTTAATGTACACACAGAGAGAACTAAATAGTGAGTGATAGTGAGAGAGAGAGAGAGAGAGAGAGAGAGAGAGATAGAGAGAGATAGTTTTTTATTGTTTATCTCACTTTGTTTATTATATATTTCACTTGCTTTGGCAATTTAAACATGTTTCCCATGCCAATAAAGCCCATAAATTGAATTGAATTGAATTGAGAGAGAGAGATAGAAAGAGAGAGAGAGAGAGAAAGTGAGAGACAGAGCAATAGATAGAAATAGACAGATAGACAGAGAAAAACAGAGATAGAAAGATAGAGATAGTGGATCATATTGGTCTGTGTTACCCCTGCTGGCTGCTGGTCTGCTGCGGCTGCGGGACCTGCTGCGTTTCCGTTGGAGACGAGTGCGTCCCAGAAACCTGTAATAGTACGAGGGTCTCCCAGAACCCTTCCTGGTAATGCCTGCCCCTGCCATAGTCCTTCCAAACACTCAGGACAAAGCCAGTCCAACTATCACACTGTCCCAAGTACACTTCAATTCCTCCAACTTCACTCAATAAACTGTCCCCAAATTTCCCAAAACTCTGTTCCCTTATAAAGTTTCCCAGAGTGTCAGCTGACAGTGTCCAGAATGCTTTGTGTGTGTATCCTGAATCACAGAGAAGCTGTTCCCGTTCTCATCGCCTGCCAGGAGGGACTGGAAGAATTCCGCAGAGAGAGAGAGAGAGAGAGAGAGAGAGAGAGAGAGTCCACTCCTCCTCTGTCGTTCTCTCACTCAGTCATTAAGTCAGCCACTAAGGCAGAAGCCTACTAGCTACACTGAGTGATACTCTTACAATGCCTCTACTCCCTCCCCTTGCACAAGCCTGTGATTCTGTGTGTGTGCGTTTGTTTGTGTGTGTGTTTAGAAGGCTGGTATGCCATTGAGTTGAGAGGAACACAATAGAAGAAAAGTTTGGGCTGTGGTAAAAACCTGTCAAGGTTCAGCAGTTGGTTGAAACGGGGTGGAAGTGCAACAGGAAGCCTTTTGATTCGCATGGCTTTCTGTCTCTGATTTCTGTCTTTCTGTCTCTTCCTTTCTCACTATTGTCATTTCCTCTTCCACCCCGTCTTTTCACAGACTTGGAACAAAATGAAATGTAAACCTCAACACATGACACTATAATATGATTTAGTGTCTCTAACCCCCTTCCATTCCTATGCTAACTTCACAATCCCAGTCCACTCCAAATGACTCTAGAACCATGTCTAAAGTCAAAGCCCAGTCCAGTCTAATCCAGTCCACACGTTAGGGTTATCTCAGGCTCATGCCATTGACAACCAATAACAGTAGAGCTCTGGGCATGTCAGAGAATCAATATGAGTAAGCTCTAGAGGTATGGGTCAGGCAGCTGGACTAGACCACAGCCAGATGGACACAAAGATGTACACACACACTACTGTAGATATCCATTCATACTGCACATAAACCCTTTTAACAGCCTCAATTTGTCAGGGCATGAACTCTACAAGCTTTCGAAAGCATTCCATAGGGATGCTGGCCCATGTTGACTCCAATGCTTCCCACAGTTGTGTCAAGTTGGCTGGATGTCCTTTGGGTTGTGGACCATTCTTGATACACACAGGAAACTATTAAGCTTGAAAAACCCAACAGCGTTGTAGTTTTTGACACAAACCGGTATGCTTGGCACCAGCCAGCTTACCCCATTCAAAGGTACTTACATCTTTTGTCTTGCCAATTCACCCTCTGAATGGCACACCTACACAATCTATCGCTATATTGTCTCAAGGCTTAAAAATCCTTCTTTAACCTGTCTCCTCCCCTTCATCTACACTGATTGAAGTGGTTTTAACAAGCAACATCAATAAGGGATCATAGCGTTCACCTGGATTCACCTGGTTAGTCCATGTCATGGAAAGAGTGTTTTGTTCACCTGGTTAGTCCATGTCATAATGTTTTGTTCACTCATTGTGTGAGGAAAATACATATGAGGCACAATGGGATTCCAAGTCTATTTTGAGTTCTATAACAGAAGATCAGTTTCAGTGTGTACAAAGACCCAGAGCGTAGCACCTGGTACAGGTGGTAGAGACAGAAGCATCTACAGTAAACCACATTTGGAATCAAACTCCTTTGCTACACAGCATTGGTGAAGGAAATGTCCTTCTACCTCTCTAATAGAATCATTGTCTTTCCCATTGGACCACATTCTTTTTCCAAACACATCGCTCTCTCCCTCACTGCGTTTCTCTCTCTCTTCCCCTCTCTCTGTTGAGTAAAGATTGCAGGGTTGTAGTGATATTCCCTTGGCGGTAGTGTAGTGAGAGAGGCCTGGGGACAACAGTGCTACACTATGTGATTCTTAGAGTGGTTTAACATGAACTAGCAGAGCACATTGACTTACACAGACAGGAGCAGTGTTCTCTCAGAGTGGCCCCACAGGCCCCATAGCTAACAGACAGACATGTATTGTGTTCACTAGGGCCCTCAGAGAGTGGTTAAGGAGACCAGTGCTGCATATACAACACCCTAGAGCACTCCAGAGCAGACAAGACACACACACACACACACGCAATTCCTCTGTGTGAGTTTATTGTATGTTAGATTTATATGCTGGCAGCCTGTAGCTGAGCCAGATCATACTAGTGAGAGCTACTGCTGATACCTTAGCTGTCCCTCCTCAGTCCTCACTGGGTTCATTGTGATGGGATAGTTAACACACTGGGGGCTAGGCTGATATACTGCTGCTGCTAACACACTGGGGGCTAGGCTGATATACTGCTGCTGCTAACACACTGGGGGCTAGGCTGATATACTGTTATGTTCAATCTACACTGGCTTGGCTAACAAGGGTGCTATTGTAATCCAATCCCAGTGCGATCATTGGAGCAACAGTGTGGACTTGGTCGTTTGCTGTGTGTATGTTAGTGACTGTGCACGTGTGCAATCATGCATGCATTCTCCCTTACATACACTCACACCAAAGAGGAACTAAGTCAGTCACGGTTGATTAACACTAAACAGAGAGTGTGTGTATTGTGTTCCTGTATAAATACATGAAGATTTTCCAGCAGCTCTGCTCTCTGGTCTCTATCAACAGGAAACAGAACCAGGCCGTGGTGCTGGGGGAGTTTGTTAGGGGTCACAGTCAGGGACAAGGTCACTTCCTGCTCTCAGGACCTTCCTGGGACCCCCAAACACACCCCTGGGACTGACATCACTGGTGTGTGTGTGTGTCTTCGAAGTCAGCTGAGCTGATACCACATTGGCAGATAAAGATAAACTACAATGAACAAAAAAATAAACGCAACATGTAAAGCGTTGGTCCCATGTTTCATGAGCTGAAATAAAAAATCCCAGAAATGTTCCATACGCACCAAAAATGTATTTCTCTCAAATTCTGTGCACAAATTTGTTTACATCCCTGTTAGTGATCATGCCAAGACAAAGGAGATGCAGAGGAATATTTCTGTCTGTAATAAAGCCCTTTTGTGGGGAAAAATCCATTGTGATAGGCTGGGCCTGGCTCCCCAGTGGGTGGGCCTGGCTGCCAAGTGGGTGGGCCTGGCTGCCAAGTGGGTGGGCCTATGCTTTGCATGTTAGGTTTATATTTTTAGTTAGTATATAATGTTCTCAAGGGGAAAATTGTTTTAGACACATTGTCTTACTACTGCTGTGTACAAAATAGACACTGTACATTACACACTCAACATAAGACATACATTGCACTTTACCCGTATCATACACTTAGTAAATGTCTCACACAGCCGCATACATTATGATATTGCACTACACAGAGATCCTGTTAAATTACATATTCTGTCGGTGGCGTGGATTAGGCAATAATCACAGTCGCTCAACGCTATAGTCACAGTGAAAGAGATTGTGGAGGAGTGGGATATTCTATTCAGTATTCATGATGCTTTGTATGCCCACATATCATGTCTGCTTGGAGCTAATCTGGTTGACGGGTGAGTGATAGTGACTGACAGCTCAGACAGTTAGTAATGAATGACAACGAATGACGGCTGTGCTGGCAATGAAATATATGAGCGGCAGTTTACAAAGGGAGTGTGTGTGTGGGTGTGTGGCTGTGTGGGTGTGTGTGTGTGTGCGTGCATGCGTGAGTGTGTGAGGCACAATATCAATGCAGAGATGAATGACTGTGCTGCTGTGTGAATCGATGTTCCCTTTTTGTCTCTTTGTTTTGCTTTGCCAGAGGAATTACCTTAATTCTCTCTGTGGCGTGCTTCTTGACAGGCTTTTAAAAACCTTGTGAAATTCTAAAGCTTTATTGACTTATCAGGGTTTGATTGGTTTTACTGAAATGTTTATATGCTTTGTTTAAACTATTCTACAATTCTTTAAAGCCCTTTTGTTGGGTGAAGTTTTTGCTCAGCTAGTTTTTCCTCAACGGGGGGTTGTTAAATTGTGAGACAAGTGTGTAGCTGTGTGTATATTGCTGGTGTGTGTGTGTGTGTGCGCTCAGTCTCACCGCTGTGAAGGGCGATGTTATCGGTCGTAAAGCGCTTGCTATGAGGACAAGACTTGACGTGTGTGAGGAATTCAACGATGACATACTTAAGATTAAAGTGTAACTCTTCACATCACCTCGAAGAATGTGCACACACACACACACACACACACACACACACACACACACACACACACACACACACACACACACACACACACACACAACGATTTTAATAGTCTGTGATTAAAGAAGAGAATAGAGTCCTATAGAATGAGTGACACCAATATACCTGTCTAAGGAGAAAGCAGAGAGAAAGGCAGCAATGTAGGCCTGCTATCAGGACAAAAACAATCAGAGCGAGAGATCAAAAAGTAACTGTTGAGTTACAGAAGGACTGAATCTCAGGCAGCCTGTGAGAAAGTTATGTGTCTAGTAGAGTTGTGACATTGTTACGCAGAGAGAAAGAGAGAGTGACAGACAGAGCTAGTATATTATTCTTTCTCCATCTCCTTGCAGATAAGAGATTAGGTTTGAAGGACAACAAAAGCTGCCGACTTTATTGTGCTCAATATGGCCGCTGCCGCCGCTGATGTTATTAATAGTCAACATTCTCAGAGACCAGATCAGCACAAGCACACACAACCTCTCTGTCTCTGTCCCTCAATGTCTCTGTCTCTGTCTCTTTCTCACTCTTAATCTTTATTTTGGTCACCTCTCCTTCTGTCTAGACTCTAGACTATCTGTTTATCTATCTATCTATCTATCTATCTATCTATCTATCTATCTATCTATCTATCTATCTATCTATCTATCTATCTATCTATCTATCTATCTATCTATCTATCTATCTATCTATCTATCTATCTATCTATCTATCTATCTATCTATCTATCTATCTATCTATCTATCTATCTATCTATCTATCTATCTATCTATCTATCTATCTATCTATCTATCTATCTATCTATCTATCTATATATCTCTAGATCCTCTCTCTCTCTCAATTCAAATGGCTTTATTGGCATGGGAAACATATGTTACATTGGCAAAGCAAGTGAAATAGATATAAAATGCAAAATGAACAGTAAACATTACACTCACAAAATTTCCAAAAAAATAGAGACATTTCAAATGTCATATCATGTATATATACAGTGTGCAACTATGTGCAAATAGTTAAAGTACAAAAGGAAAAATAAATAAACATAAATATGGGTTTTATTTACAATAGTGTTTGTTCTTCACTGGTTGCCCTTTTCTTGTGGCAACAGGTCACAAAGCTTGCTGCTATGATGGCACACTGTGGTCTCTCTCTCTCTCTCTCTCTCTCTCTCTCTCTCTCTCTCTCTCTCTCTCTCTCACAGGCCCCTCAGTCACAGCTCTCTCTCTCTCCCTCTCCCTCTCCCTCTCCCTCTCCCTCTCCCTCTCCCTCTCCCTCTCCCTCTCCCTCTCCCTCTCCCTCTCCCTCTCTGACCAGTGTTGTGGGAGCGTTCAACACTGGTCAGAGAGGGGAGAGGAATGTTCTCTACAGCAGATCCTGTATCTGCTCTGCAGTCAGTATAGTGTTTTAATTTAGAGTGGATGGGACGACCCCTGACCCTAAACACTGTGATCCGTGATGGAGGGCTGAGGGATTGACACACGCATGCACGGCATGATGGAACGCTCACACACTTGGACATGCACATGGTGGAAGAGGTTTGAAACGATGGATGGGGTGAAGCGAGATGGAAAAGAGGAAAGGGTGAAGGAATGAGAGAGGGCTAGAGTATCAGTGGGAAAGAGAAAGGGAAAACGGAGGGAGAGAATGAAAGAGAGACCCCACCTATTACCTATAATGTCAGTTCTCGTCTGGCTCAGACTATAATGAGAGCAGGGCCGCCATGTGGCAACGTCACCTTGTGTTAACAATACACCGTTCCTCAGCATCCTGGGCCTGGCTCACATCTACATCATCAGACTGCATTTGCCACACCCCTTTTTAATTGGTTTAATGCATTTTTGAATGCAAAATAAATTAAAACTGGGACTAACTTGCCTTGCCCCATATTTCATCCCTTTCTCATCAGAGTGCTCCAGGTTGTGTGTGTCTTGACCAATCAGATTAACGGAAATCACAGGTCACGTGGGTCGTGCATGGCACACTTCTATAGAAAGCAGAGCGCTCTCTCCACTTTCCTCTGGTATTATTTTAGCAAACGGGAAAGGAATTACCGACAGACAAAGCATAAACTATTTACAGAAATGTTGTAGCAGCTAAACATTAGCGATCTGACTCGCTAAATCAGTCTGATCAACTGTAGACCTAGCCTCTATGCCCCCTGTCCCATCTGGCCAGGGGAAACAAAGGGGTAATGTTATGTATTTAGTATTTATTGAGATCCCCAATTAGCCGCTGCCTTCCTGAGGTCCAAATAGGAAACAAAATAACAAATAAAATACATAATATACATAATCTCCTGTCTCTGCCTCACACTTCAGAAACAGGAAATGGCACCTGCCCTATGAGCCCTTCCAGTCAAGGCTTGTGCAAGACCACCTACCTACAAAATACAGTACATAATACACTGTAAATTACAATACAAAATATGTACAAATGGCTGTGTCTTTTCACAGTCCCTGTTGTGCCGTAAGGTGCTCTTTTACCTATGTTTTTTATCTGGCTGTATTGCTAGCTTGAGTTTCATGTAGTCATGGCTCTATTTAATAGTCGTGTTAAGAAAACATTTGTCCAGATGTCTCTATTGAGGAAACATGGGGAAATTATGCTGCTTTAAAAACTTGTTATTCCACTTAAAAGACAAGTTACGTTACTGGTATAGCAGGTTAAAACTTCCACTTCATTTGCAACACCCCTACTCGAAATCTTTTCAGTAAAAAAAAAATCCCCTGTCTATTGGCTCAACTTGCCCAGCTGCCGTAAATTATCTGTTTTTTGTCCTGTGTGTGTGTGTGTGTGTGTGTGTGGGTTTGAAATCTGTGTGTGTCTTCGTATGTGTGTGTGCTCGGGTGGGGATGTTGAAATTAAGGAGGTGAACACATGAGAAAAGCCTCTTCAAAGTCATAGAGAGCGAGTGGTAGTAGTCTAGGGGTGTGAGGGAACAGTTACTGTAGCTCTTAGCAGAAACCCACACTCACAAAGCACAGGAAGGGATAAACATTTGGGGAGAAACACTGTTCGAACCAGACACACATACGCAACATGCACACACATGCCCATGTACAGCTATGAATGGTCCTCCAAAGATACAGAAAGCTGAGGGTCACAAGTGGCTTGAGGATGCCAACACAGTAAATAACTGCATCCCTACAGCAGCTTCACTAACACTGAAGAATATTCTATACACTCCGTATGGAATCTTTCTCCCACTGTAGCCTTTAGGTTCAACACAGAGACAGTTCAAAAGTAGCCTAAACACCTCCAACAAACTGCCTCAGGTGCAGCCAGGCTACAACTAATGCCATAGGACAAAGGAGAAGAATGTCTGCACAATGATTCAACCATTGAAGGTCTTCAGCACCTCAAAGCGTAGTGGTGTTGAATAGGATGGATGTCATCAACACACAAGTTGATCAAAAGTGTATCTACACTGCCCTCATCTGAACAAAAAGCAGAATTGCAGCATCAGAGTAGAGACGAGGAGGGGAGAGGGGGAGACGGGGGATGAGGGGGAGAGACAGCGTGCGAGAGAGAGAGAGAAAAGGATCAATATTTTATTTTTTATTTTTTCAACATTTATTTAACCAGGAAAAGCCCATTGAGACCCCAAATTTGTTTTTCAAAGACCTGAATTCTAAATTACAGAATTAAAACATACAACAATATGTGTAAATACAATACAATGTGTGTAACAGAGTCTCCCATCAAAATGTTGGATTAATTCAGTGGCACTAACATATCTAGATGAAGCATGAGTTGTGGACTATTCCATGGCTCTGGTGCACAAGACTGGAAGCAGTCTTGGCTAATAGTGTAAATGTCCTGGGGACTTCAAGTAGCAACCTCCTAGCAGACCGGATATGGTAACTGCTGGTGGTGAAGGAGACCAAACTAAAGAGGGAAAGAGGGAGTTTACCCAAAAGGGTTTTGTAGATGAACACATACAAATGTAGCTTTCCTACATTTTAAGGGAAAGAGAAGATGAGTGTGTTTTGTGTCTGTTTTTGAGCAAATAGTTTCATCAAAAGGAAAGCGGAGCATTTGAGTGGATTAGAGGAATGATTAAAAGTAGATCAAAGCCAATTTGAACTCTCTCTCTCTCACACACAGACACACATACACACACACTAATTATAAAGGCAGAGTATGTGTAGCAGCAGTACAGTGGAGGAGATCTCTTTTCCTCTCTTTCTTTCACTTATCTCTATTCATCTCTCTTTATTTTTTTCTATATTTCGTCGCCGTGCAGCGGGGTCAACTCTAGTATCATCCATTGGTCATTCCTTCGGTCTGTCCTTTTCTCTTCTCCATCTTTCTCCTTCTATCTGTCTCTCCATCCCAGGGGTTTGTGTTTAGTTTAGGTAGCTAGAGAGGCTCTCTCTCTCTCTCTCTCTCTCTCTCTCTCTCTCTCTCTCTGTCTCTGACTCACACAGACCTCTCTATCATAACTGCTTCTGTGATTTAATAAACATCCCCCCAACTTGGACTGGACCGTGCAGAAATACGCATGACTGCATTGCATAAGCTGAAGAAGTCACAGACACACACAGAGTTGGGGAATACCAAATATCTTTTGTAATTATCGTGGTTGTTTGCACTTTGTTGTGTACATGAGGGAGTGCATGTATGAGTGTCAGCGTGTACATGCAAAGATGCCCATATCTTACTAAAACTATACACACTAAAACATGTATTCCCTTTCTTTTCCACTAGATGGCTTTACTAGGAGGCATGCAGCGCAC
>CM042403.1:14382826-14390326 GCA_023634145.1 Thymallus thymallus | reverse complement strand
GTCCAGTTACCCAACTTCAGGCCATAGGGTCAGATCGTTCTGTAACTTTACCTCTGACCTGGAAGTTAATGGTTACACTCTGTTACACTGAGTCAACCGTCCGGGTACTTAGCTAATTGGTTATGCCTACAAATGACGGTTAAAGGCCAGTGTCCATTCTCATCCAGTTAACTGTAATGTTCAATGACTCACTTGATAATCATCTGACTGAACCACTTTGTGATTGGCTCGGTCATTTAACAGACTTCCAATTGGGGGATTGTGTGTGTGTGTGTGTCTCCGTGTGTGTGTGAGTATTTGTGTGTGTTTGAGAAAGTCATTGTGCGCAGTATTAAAGTGATAGGACACTAGACAGTAGATCGTGATGGTGAGGGACTTCACTGAAGATCTCAAAGTCACTAACAATCTTTCTGCCAAATGTTCAGACAGGGCAGTCAGGGCATTAAGAAATAAGATGGCTTCACACAATCAAAGACTTCCACAGATTGGGTTAGAAGGCACATACTGTACCACAATGGGAAACTATTTCCTCTCCTGTTTTTCTCTCTTTCCTTCTCTTGCTTTCCCTCCTTCAGTGTAGCGTGTTTGGTATTCACATGTTTCTAGGGAAAGCCCTCCATCAGTGTAGCGTGTTTGGTATCCATATGTTTCTAGGGAAAGCCCTCCATCAGTGTAGCGTGTTTGGTATCCATATGTTTCTAGGGAAAGCCCTCCTTCAGTGTAGCGTGTTTGGTATTCACAGGTTTCTAGGGAAACAACCAAAGCTGCGAATTAAATCCATTTGCCTGTCCATGACATACTATAAAGGCATGACACTACCACAACACTCCCGCCAAGAGTTATGCCAATACTGTATCACATCAGTAGCCAATAGCCATTGGTCAATGCTAAGAACAAATGTGCGTGTGTTTTCCTGTGTGCATAGACATAGAGAACACACACATTGTTGGCAGTCTGACTAACTGAGTGACTTCGAGCTGTCCACCCAGCCAGTGGTCTTCCCTGTGGGTGTGGAATCCTGTCTTATCTCTACCCCACACTGCTCTGGTCTGGTGGACCACTCTGATTCAAAGACCCACATGGAAACAAATGACACTCACCACAGACTGTGCAGCTAGCACAAGGTCCAGCTACAACAGGGGGACCACATGGTCTAGCTACCACAGGGCTAACACAGGGTCCTACCGCTACCACTGGGCTAACACTGGGGTTACATATACCACAGGGCTAACACTGGGACCTACATATACCACAGGGCTAACACAGGGTACTACAGCTACCACAGGGCTAACAGTGGGACCTACAGATACCATAGGGCTAACACTGGGACCTACAGATACCACATGGCTAACACAGGGTCTAGCTACCACAGGGCTAACACTGGGACCTACAGATACCACAGAACTAACACAGGGTCTAGCTACCACAGGGCTAACACTGGGACATACAGATACCACAGGGCTAACAAAGGATCTAGCTACCACAGGGCTAACACTGGGACCTACAGATACCACAGGGCTAACACTGGGATCTGCAAATACCACAGGGCTAACGCAGGGTCCTGGAGCTACCACAGGACTAACACAGGGTTTAGGTACCACAGGGCTAACAAAGGGTCTAGGAACCACAGGGCTAATACTGGGTCTAGTTACCACAGGGCTAACACAGGGTCTAGGTACCACAGGGCTAACACTGGGTCTAGGTACCACAGGGCTAACACAGGGTCTAGGTACCACAGGGCTAACACAGGGTCTAGGTACCACAGGGCTAACACTGGGTCTAGGTACCACAGGGCTAACACAGAGTCTAGGTACCACAGGGTGTCCACAGGGTCTAGGTACCACAGGGCGACCACAGGGTTCTGCTGACAGTTCACGATAGGCCCCCAACTCTTGTTTCTCAAACTCTCAGTTGGAACTTTTTGCCAATAAGAGCAACTGGGAAGTTGTTTTGTTCTAATGTTGTGATATAGTATTCTAATGTTGTGACACAGAAAGTGAAAGTAAGAGGCAGAAAGAGGAGAGGAACAAATCAAATCAGATTTTATTGATCACATATACGTGATTAGCAGATGTTATTGCGGGTGTAGCGAAATGCTTTTATTTCTAGCTCCGACAGTGCAGTAATATCTAACAAGTAATATCTAACAATTTCACAACATATATCCAATACTCACAGGCTGGCGTAGGAAGAGAGAAAAAGAGAGATTCAATGCAAGAGGTCAAAGTTGGTGAACCCTGTCCATCGCACCAAACTACAGATGCTGTATATATATATATATGTTATCAGCGATTCTCAACAGGTTGGTCGCGATCGGGATGTTTTGAATGGGTCGCTGGTATCTGAGTAAAAAATACAAATAAATACTTGTCTGAACTTAAACAACCTAAACCAGGTAGAAAGTATATAAAACATTTTATAAACATAGATTTTTACATAATTTAATCTCTGAACAATTTTTCTTCAATCACAGTGTGTTCAGTATTTTCAATATAGAGCTACAGTATTAGCAGTGCTTTTTGAGTTGATTTTGTGCTTTCAAACCAGTGAGTTTATTTACTTTCTTCATCAACAATATGGGCAAAATGTAATTACTGACAATGAAAGAGGTGGGAATATTGTTCCCTTGTCATATAATTGCTACATTTATTATCAATATAGCAAAAAAAAAAAGAAATCCAGATTGTATTTTGGTTATTATTTTTCACGATGCGCGTATTAGGAACGCGACTGGTTCAATTTGGGTCCCGACGCAAAACCAGTTGCGAAACACTGTGTTTTATAGACCCAGGTGTGTTGTCAGCATAGATACTGCTAGTCTAGTCCATTTGAGTCCAGCTGAGTCCAGCTACATCAAAGGGACAACAGAGAGGAGGATTAAAGCATGAATGTCCTACATACCTCCGTGCTGTTTACATCCCAACAAATCTGTTCCAATCAATCCTGAGCAGATCACAGACGTAACTCCCTGCACACACATCCAATACATTGCAAACACACACACACACACACACACACACACACACACACACACACACACACACACACACACACACACACACACACACACACACACACACACACACACACACACACGGAGGCACACACACATTCAATAGCCAATATGTGGGTCTGCCATCTCCTCTCTGGCCTTCTCATTTGAGTAATCCTGTTGTCATTTAATCTACTGTGTAGCTCCAAGCTCAATCCCTAGTCAAACAACCAGCTATGGTAGAAGAATGTAAAAAAGAGAGTGATAGTGGGAATGAAGGTGTGCTCGTGATTGTTTCAGAGCCGAGCATGGACATCAAAACGTCAGCACTTGCTGCCATTCAAATTGAAGTCAAATTGTCAGTACCAACTGCACTTGCTACGGCGCTGTCATTGCATTGCGGTTGAGTTGTTCATGTGCTGGGTCTGGTCTGGGACCTGCTGGGTGTTACCCATGATGGCCTGTTAGCTTTCAGAGTGCTGTTTAATCTGGTCTGGGACCAGCTGGGTGTTACCCATGATTGCTGATTGTACATAGAGAGATTCAAAGCCACTAAAGAACGAACGCCCCAATCAGTGATCACTATACCATCCAACCAGGGTAACTGAGAAAGGGGCTTCCCACACTAAACTCTCTGTCTCTCATTTTCCTCTTTTTTTCTCACCATCCTCGACTATGAGAAAAGGAAACAAACCTCCTGCTAATCTTAAAAGAGTGCATCACTATGTGTGTGTGAAAGAGAGAGAGAGAGAGAGAGAGAGAGAGAGAGAGAGAGAGAGAGAGAGAGAGAGAGAGAGAGAGAGAGAGAGAGAGAGAGAGAGAGAGAGAGAGAGAGAGAGAGAGAGACAGAGCAAAAACACAACATTTGTGGTGTTGATTTAGAATAAATGAAATTAACTCAGTGGTGTAAAATAACTTCAAATGTTACACTGTGGAGAGTAAAACAGTCCCATCAAAACTACACCGATCATTATCATATTTCCCAGCATGCTCTGAAAAGATTGTTCCGGCTTAAATGGTTTAGGTAGTGTTATTTATCAAGTTTCATCCAACCTTTTTAGATAGATAGATAGATAGATAGATAGATAGATAGATAGATAGATAGATAGATAGATAGATAGATAGATAGATAGATAGATAGATAGATAGATAGATAGATAGATACTTTATTGATCCCCGAGGGGAAATTTGTCAAGCAGCTACGAAAAACACAGGGCATGTGCAAAAAAGACAGATACACGATACATTATACATAGTGCGGCAGTATGAAAAAATGTAAAAATACAAGAAGTCTGGAGTGCAAAAAGCTATAAAAAGGCAACACCATACATTGTTATAGAGTGTTAAGTGAAAAAAAGTTGATATAAATAAATTAAGAAAAAATGTGCATGGTTAACTATACAGGTCAATGGCAGAGAAATATACTTAAATAGCTAAATGTGCACATGATATAAGTGAGGGTAATAATAGTTTACTTAATATACAGTCTGGTTAAATGTACAGGTAAATTAATATTTGCATGGAAGAGATACTTAAATAGAAGACATACTTAAATAGCTAAATGTGCGTATGATATAATTTAGGGTAATAATAATAATTCCCTTAAAATACAGTCCTTAGTACAGGGTTTAATTACAGATAAATGCAAGTATTGCACATTCGGTATACTAAATGCAATGAAAAAAAAGATACTACTGACAGGATACTAATATGCAGTGCTGAGTCAATGACTACGCAAGTTCAGCGTACTTCAGACTTACAATATTGCACGTGATATGATATAACAACTGTACATGAATATGTATATACAGTCCTATGTCAGTAAAGTACATAAACAATGTCACAACAGGCCCGATGGAATCAGTACATTTGTCGGTAAGGTTTCCAAATGTCGACAAAACAAAATACGCTAAACAAGTTGGGATCTTATGAAATTTCCCCCCCGGGGGATCAATAAAGTACCTATCTATCTATCTATCTATCTATCTATCTATCTATCTATCTATCTATCTATCTATCTATCTATCTATCTATCTATCTATCTATCTATCTATCTATCTATCTATCTATCTATCTATCTATCTATCTATCTATCTATCTATCTATCTATCTATCTTTTTGTCTCTGTAAAAGTAATTATGCGAGAAATGGTGGTGGAAACCCCTTTTTGTGCAAATTTTGATATACTGTAATAACCATCATATCGAAGTAAACTTGGAGTCACACGATAATCTGTTGTGTGGTCCTCCCACTACGACTCGGGAAAGCTTACAGATTATTAGGCTACAGATGAAATAAGATATAATGAACTTCACAGGGTGGTGAAATTGTATGGTGAGGAGCTTGATGCTAATTTCCAATAAATATCGAGGGTCTTATTCTGGTGACATTATGATTGATGCTTGGCTGCCATTTGACAAATAAAAATGATCATAATAATCTCATCATGTACAGTAGGTAGACTACCCACACTGTATCTGCAAGCTGTTTGCCATAGCGCACGTGTCAAGACCAGAGTGGGCACATTCCCTATGTAACACAACAAAGAAATTGTGAAAAAAAACATCAGTAGAGTTGAAAATGTGATGGAAACCTATTTGAAATAAAGAAATAAGATGATTGTTAAAAGTGTATGAAAAAGCTGTAAAATATATCCTAAATATAACCCATCAACTTAGTGAATACCATTAATGTTTTATATGAGGGTTTTAGCATGAAATATCCTTTATAGATTTTTTATTTTACTATGTCAATATGTATTTGTTGTCAATGTTTTGGCGTCAAACAGGTGGCAGTTGTGAATACAGTCAATAGTTGGAAGAGTTGCAGAGTTAATTGAAAATATTGTGGACAGAGACAAAGTAAATTAATACTATATATGAATAAATATTTTATTTAAGTATAAATGATCAAAAACACATAGATTGCCATAGATTTTCTGTTAATTACATATACAGTTGAAGTCGGAAGTTTACATACACTTAGGTTGAAGTAATTTAAACTCATTTTTCAACCACTCCACAGATTTAACAAACTATAGTTTTGGTTAGGACATCTACATAATTCTTCCATCAAATGTTTACAGACAGATTATTTCACATATGATTAACTATATCACATTTCCAGTGGGTCAGAAGTTTACATACACTAAGTTGACTGTGCTTTAAACAGCATGGAAAATTCCAGAAAATTATGTAATGGCTTTAGAAGCTTCTGATAGGCTAATTGACATCATTTGAGTCAATTGGAGGTGTACCTGTGGATGTATTTCAAGGCATACCTTCAAACTCAGTGCCTCTTTGCTCGACATCATGGGAAAATCGAAAGAAATCAGCCAAGACATCAGAAATAATTGTAGACCTCCACAAGTCTGGTTCATCCTTGGGAGCAATTTCCAAATGCCTGAAGGTACCACGTTCATCTGTACAAACAATAGTTCGCAAGTATAAACTGCATGAGGCAAATAGTGGTCACACCATGGGACCACGTAGCGGTCATAACGTACTTTGGTGTGAAAAGTGCAAATCAATACCAAAACAAAAGCAAAGGACCTTGTGAAGATGCTGGAGGAAACGACACCGGACAAAGATCGTACTTTTTGGAGAAATGTCCTCTGCACAAAACCCTAAACATACTGAACAAAAATATAAACGCAACTTGCAACAATTTTTTTAAAAATTCAGAGTTACAGTTCATATAAGGAAGTCCGTGAATTGAAATAAATTCATTAGGCCCTAATCTATGGATTTCACATAACTGGGAATACATATAGGAATCTGTTGGTCACAGATACCTTTAAAAAAAAAGGTAGGGTCGTGGATCAGAAAACCAGTCAGTATCTGGTGTGACCACTATTTGCCTCATGCAGCGTGATACAGCTCCTTTGCATAGAGTTGATCAGGCTGTTGATTGTGGCCTGTGGAATGTTGTCCCACTCCTCTTCGATTGCCGTTCGAAGTTGCTGGAACACACTGTTGTAGACGTCGATCCAGAAATTCCAAACATGCACCTGTCAGGTGGATGGATTGTCTTAGCAAAGGAGAAATGCTCACAGGGATGTAAACACATTTGTGCCCAACATTTTGTCCGTATGGAACATTTCTGGGATATTTTTTTTCAGCTCATGAAACATTGGACCAACACTTTACATGTTGCATTTATATTTTTGTTCAGTGTTGTTGGATGTTAGTGTCACGGTGCGTAGGCAGGACCCGAGGTGCAGAGCTGAAGTAAACAGACATTCCTTAATTTGTTCTACACGATAACAACAAACAAGGTGAGACCGCAATACTGAACTGATGTGCAACATCCACAAACAATAACCCACACGCAGGTGGGATACTCAGAAACTTAAATAGGATCCCCAATTAGAGACAACGCAGGGCAGCTGCCTCTAATTGGGGACCAACAAAAAACAAACATAGACTAGCCTAGACAACCCTACTGTCAAGCCCTGACAGTAACCTCAAGAACAGGAAGTGGCACCGGGTTTGGCGGAGGCTCCGGCG
>CM042403.1:14175326-14377826 GCA_023634145.1 Thymallus thymallus | reverse complement strand
GCTAGGTAGTGTTGTACTAGCTAGCTAGTGTGTGCTAGCTAGAGTGTACTAGTGTTTACAAGCTAGTGTGTGTGTACTAGAGAGCTTGTGTGTGTGTGTGTGTGTGTGTGTGTGTGTGTACTAGCTAGCTAGTGTGTACTAGTCAGCTGCACAAACAACGGTGGTTAACTTAACACCCTGGACCAGAGCTAGTGTGCCGACAGGTATATGCGTAGCTGACTCTCTGGAACAAAGCTACTGACTCTACAGGTTGTACGAGCACATACCATTTGAGATGCTAAAATACCATCTGAGACTCACGTGCATGTGCTTTGAGGTTCGCAGACCACGCGGCGTCAGTGCACATAATCTGCAGCTGGATGCTTCTCTCTAAATCAGCTATGGAACAGTAGCAAGTACAGGCAGGTTGTTGAGACTAGTAAGCCATCTGTGACAGCGGTGAGCAGTCTTTATTTACTTTGACTGTTTAGATTTTAAACTGCAAAAACTAGTTTACTGATATCCCTTAAATGCACTTCAAGTAGAGTGATATCTGGATAAACAGAAGCTAATAAAGAAAGATGTAATTCTCAGTTGTTCCTGCTTACAGGCTGTAGATGGCTGAGTGTTTCTCCGGAGGATATAGTGTATCAGACCACATCTCTCCAGGCACTGTGTTCTGTAGCCTTTCAGTTCCACCTCACTAGGAGTAACACCAGATCCAGAGCAGGTGTTACTCTACAGTCCCGTTCTCTCCACTGATTCCTGTCAGCTCGGGAACACCGTTCTGTTTCATATTTCCCAATCGGCAGTCCAGGTAATCCCACTCCTCCGGCTGGCCTGCCGCTCCAAGGCGACTTCCTTCCCTTCCCTTCCCGGCTGATCCCCTCCCAGCTGCTTGTCCGCCGGCCCAGCCCACACTATTAATAGAACAACAATGACCGACCAACGACCAGGCCATGGCCAGCGCCAGCTGAGAGTCAGTCTGAGAACATACAGTATCACAATAACTACCAAAATGGTCAGAAAATAATACCACTAGACTAGAGCCGCTAAAATCCATTAATTAAAAATAAAAAACAGAAATACCTTATTTACATAAGTATTCAGACCCTTTGCTATGAGACTCGAAATTGAGCTCAGGTGCATCCTGCTTCCATTGATCATCATTGAGATGTTTCTACAACTTGATTGGAGTACACCTGTGGTCAATTCAATTGATTGGACATAATTTGCACAGACCTGTCTATATAAGGTCCCACAGTTGACAGTGTATGTCAGTGCAAAAACCAAGCCATGAGGTCAAAGGAATTGTCTGTAGAGCGCCGAGACAGAATTGTGTCGAGGCACAGATCTGGGGAAGGGTACCAAGACTCTTCCTAGAGCTGGCTGCACAGCTTAACTGAACAGTCGGGGAAGAAGGGCCTTGGTCAGGGAGGTGACCAAGAACCCAATGGTCACTCTGAGAGAGCTTTAGCGTTCCTCTGTGGAGATGGGAGAAACTTCCAGAAAGACAACCATCTCTGCAGCACTCCAACAATCAGGCCTTTATGGTAGAGTGGCCAGACAGAAGCAACTCCTCAGTAAAAGGCACATGACAGCCTGCTTGAAGTTTGCCAAAAGGCACCTAAAGGACTCTCAGAACATGAGAAACAAGATTCTCTGGTCTGATTGAACTCTTTGGCCTGAATGCCAAGTGTCACATCAAGAGGAAACCTGGCAGCATCCCTCTGGTGAAGCATGGTGGTGGCAGTATCATGCTGTGTGGATATTTTTCTGCAGCAGGGACTGTGAGACTAGTCAGAATCGAGGGAAAGATGAATGGAGCAAAGTACAGAGAGATCCTTGATGAAAACCTGCTGCAGAGTGCTCAGGACCACAGACTGGGTTGAAGGTTCACCATCCAACAGGACATCAACTCTAAGCACACAGCCAAGACAACACAGGAGTGGCTTCGGGACAAATCTCTGAATGTCCTTGAGCGGCCCAACCAGAGCCTGGACATGAACCCGATCGAACATCTCTGGAGAGTTCTGAAAATAGCTGTGCAGCGACGCTCCCCATCCAACCTGACAGAGCTTGAGAGGATCTGCATGGAAGAATGAGAGAAACTCCCCAAATACAGGTGTGCCAAGCTTGTAGCGTCATACCCAAGTAGACTCGAGGCTGTAATCGCTGCCAAAGGTGCTTCAACAAAGTACTGAGTAAAGGATCTACATTTCTATGGAAATGTGATATACAAGTTATTTATTTGTAATACATGTGCAAACAAATATCACATTTATACAGCCGGCCCAGCAAGTAGGGATCAGTCTTGAATCACACAGAGCTCCCCAGAACCACACACCATAGAGCGAAAGCAACATTAATCAGAGACCTGCAGACTCAAGACAGCATGGACAAACACAAAGTAGACCAGAGAGAGAGAGAGACAGAAAGCTGAGCTAGATTTTCCACTAGCAGTTTAGTGTTTCGCTGCTCCTGTTTTGTCCCACTATGAGAACTGAGAGTTGAGAAACACATGTAACAGACCATTTGTGCACTTTCAGTCTTTTTCACCCTCTCTTTCTTTTCTTACAGAGGGGCCAGTCTGTTCATTTAGAGAGGGCTCGCTCTCTCCCGCTCTACTCTGACAGACGAGGGTAGCTCTGTTCTCTCTGGCACGTGAAACACTTCCCTCCACACCTCCCATTCTCTCTCTCCTTCCCTCCCTCCTACCCCCACTCCACAAAGCCAGCATTCCCACAGAAGCCCCCTCAAACTCCGGAGTGAAAAACTACCCTCGTTTTAACTTCCTTTCCTCCCTCTCTCCTTCCCTCTCTCACGGAGGATCCTAAGTAGTAAAGAAAGGGTAAAAGCACCGAGATTCTTACCTCAGACAAGCTCCCGCTAGGAAAACACAGGGAATATCATCCTCAACGCTCCGCACGGAAAGCAAACAGCAACAAGTAGTAACAACGAACAGCTTCCCCTCCTTTCTCCCTCCCTTACTCTGTTTCTCCCTCTGCTCCGTTCTGCAGTGGTAGGCTGCAGTAGCTGCAGGGGTCTGAGGGAGCGTGTGTGTGTCACTGTGTGAGAGAGTGTGTGTGTGTGTGTGTGTGTGTGAGAGCGCGTGTGTGTGTCGCGTGGTGGACTCCAGTAAGGGCATTGGAGTCCAATAGGGGCATTGAAACTGAGCACTGAGTTCAGGTCCTCCCCCTTCTCAGGCTCACAGCAAATGAAACTGCCATCAGAACAGAGGGGAGAAGATCTCTATTTACATGTCAATGAAGGAAGACAACAGATTGTCTTTATTCACTCTCCCTTTTCCTTTCAACCTCTCTCTCTCTCTCACTCTCTCCTTCCTTAACTCTTGCTTATTTTCCACTTTCAATCCAAGGAACTAACTGCTTTTGTCACTCTCTTTCTCTCCTTCCTTCACACACACACACACACACACACACACACACACACACACACACACACACACACACACACACACACACACACACACACACACACACACACACACACACACACACACACACACACACACACACACACACAGTCACACTCTCCCTTACACACACACACACACACACACACACAGTCACACTCTCCCTTACACACACACACACACAGTCACACTATCCATCACACACACACACACACACTGTCACCCTCTCCCTCACACACACACATTGTCACCCTCTCCCTCACACACACACACACACACACACTGTCACCCTCTCCCTCACACACACTGTCACCCTCTCCCTCACACACACAGACACACAGACACACACACACATACACACACACACACACACACACACACACACACACACACACACACACACACACAGTCACACTCTACCTCACACACACACTGTCACCCTCTCCCTCACACACACACACACTCAGTCACACTCACCCACACACACACACACACTGCACACTGTCACCCTCTCCCTCAAACACACACACACACACACACACACAAACACACACACACACACTGTCATCCTCTCCCTCACACACACACGCACACACACACACACACACACACAGTCACACTCTCCCTCACAACCACAGTCAAACTCTCCCTCACACACTCTCACACACACTCACACACACACTTCCCCCCTGCGTGCGTGAGTGTGTATAGAGGGAATACAGTTGTGCTCCAGGGCCCCAGGCTCAAAGGGGGTGGGACCTAGGCCTCAGAGTGCAGAATTCCTTCCTGAGAATGGTCCAATCAGACTAAGAGTTGTGGTTGACCAGAACAGAACCGCAGGGCTGAGGCCAGGACTATCTCTCCACCAAAATACAGCAACAAGACTTTTACTACTCTCAGTCTCACATATACTGGGTTTTCTACTGATA
Organism: Thymallus thymallus; assembly: GCA_023634145.1. Classification (NCBI taxonomy): domain Eukaryota; kingdom Metazoa; phylum Chordata; class Actinopteri; order Salmoniformes; family Salmonidae; genus Thymallus; species Thymallus thymallus. The sequence goes on along the minus strand of CM042403.1, from coordinate 14,373,482 downwards.
ATACTGTATGCCACAAGGCTACAATATTCCATATAACTCTATTATAAAGAGCCAGCACTGTAACTGAGTTGGCTGTTCCATACATGGAGATCTGTGTAACTGGAAACCTAACTACTCTAAATGAAAACAACCACAAGATCAGTTTGAAAGGTACTTTGAAACCCAACCTCATGCATGCATGAAAATAAGCTCCTGCACACAAACGAACAAATCTCCCGAAGCTGTGACAAAAAACTTAGCTATGCCTTTGAACTAGGAGGCAGGGGGTTGTCACCAGAACTGTGAGAGTTTTCGTTATCTAGCTGTCTATCCCAATTTCCCACCCTCCCCTCCCCCCCTCCCTCCCTCCCTGATCAATCCTCTCAGGTTTCTGCTCCTGTTCTAGCCAGGAGAAAGAGAAGCATTTGTCCACAGAAGCGACAGAATACCTCCTCCACCTCCTCCATGCCCACCCCCTCCCAAGGCCTACCAACAGGGCTACCACCTCCTCCATGCCCACCCCCTCCCAAGGCCTACCAACAGGGCTACCACCTCATCCACGCCCACCCCCTCCCAAGGCCTACCAACAGGGCTACCACCTCCTCCAGGTCCACCCCCTCCCAAGGCCTACCAACAGGGCTACCACCTCATCCATGCCCACCCCCTCCCAAGGCCTACCAACAGGGCTACCACCTCATCCACGCCCACCCCCTCCCAAGGCCTACCAAAAGGGCTACCACCTCATCCACGCCCACCCCCTCCCAAGGCCTACCAACAGGGCTACCACCTCCTCCACACCCACCCCCTCCAAAGGCCTACCAACAAGGCTACCACCTCCTCCACGCTCACCCCCTCCCAAGGCCTACCAACAGGGCTACCACCTCCTCCACGCCCACCCCCTCCCAAGGCCCACCAACAGGTCTACCACCTCCTCCCTCTCTCAACACCTCTCAACACCTCACTCAGACCCTCTATAACTTTGCCACAGAACTAAAACCTACCCATTCACCAGACATACTGGTAAAGCCGCTTCCCTAAACCCATCAAACAGGAACCTCTCCCCCTAAGCTCTTCTGACTCCCCTGTGGTTTACTGGGGGAGAGGGGGAGGATAGACAAACAGAGAGAGAAAGAGAGAGAGAGGGAGAGGGAGAGAGAGAGAGAGAGAGAGAGAGAGAGAGAGAGAGAGAGAGAGAGAGAGAGAGAGAGAGAGAGAGAGAGAGAGAACCTGAACGACAGAGAAAGAGACTGAGACAGAGGGCATTGGTATGTGGGCTATAGAGTTACACAGGACACAAAGAGAGTGTGTCCTCATCTCATATGGATAACTCTCTCTGACACACATTTCTACCTATCCTTCTCCTCTGTCACTAACCCCTCTCTCTCCCTCACACCTTCTCTATACCTCTGTTTGTTTTTCTGTGCCTGTGTGTGTGTTGGTGTCAACGTGTGTCAAAGCATGTGTGTTACTGAGCATGTGGTGGTGTCTGTGTGTGTGACCAAACATGTCTGTCAGCAGACTGAAAGGTGTACAGAATCTCTCCATCAGGCTAGAGGTCGTCCTTTAATTCCTTTCGGCTGCTACATGTGCCCTCACCCTCCCCTGAGACCGGACAGAAACCCAACAGGAAAGGAGGAAGTGAAAGAGAGAAAAGAGGTTGGGAGAGAGAGAGAGAAATGGGAAGAGAGATGTAAGGAGGGGAAGAGATAAAAAGTAGAGCATGAGAGACAGAAAGGATGAAATAAACTAAGGTAGTGAGAGGAGATGGTAGAGAATAGATAGAGATGAGGAGAGAGAAACAGAGGAATGAAACGAGTGCAGCAGGCAGAGAGTGAGAGATGAAGAGCGACAGTGTGGAGGCGGAGACACCCACTCTGCTCCAGAACTTTTCCCTGCAGCTCAAACAACATAAACACACACACCCACATAGAGACACACACACACACGCACATGCACAAACACACACACACACACACACACACACACACACACACACACACACACACACACACACACACACACACACACACACACACACACACACACACACACACACACACACACACACACACACACACACACACACACACACACACATACATACATACATACATACATACATACATACATACATACATACATACATACATACATACATACATACATACATACATACATACACACACCATAGGAAATGTACAGTACAGGAGAGACAGGCAACTTTCCACTCACAATGCAATAACAGGCAAAACACGGGAACATCACCGCTCCACACGGAACATGACAGAACTGAATAGCAGAGCAATTTCAACCACATCATGTTTTATGCAACTCTCACACAAATTAATGAAGATAAAGGAATTAATGAATGACTGAATAAGTGAATTAATTACCCACACCCATTGGTGTCTATCTGTTTTGCCTTGCTGTTCCCTCACCCATGGTATTTGCATGGCATATCCAGTAAAAAAATGTGTTCCGTTTGGCCGTGAGAAATGATGCTGTGGATCAAAATGAGAATGGATGGAAGCTGAGGTGGGCGAAACTGTGGCAATAGGCATGACACCCCTGTATGGCAGTGATAACAAATACAGTCAACAAACAAATGCACATACTGAATTTCAAGTTTAAGAGACTAAGAAATTGGTAACTTTTTGCCTCAGAAAGTGAACGATTGTATCTCAAGGGAACAGGAATCCCAGTTTAGGAGAGCAGGAGCTAACTTGGGGAAGTGAAGGAATGTGAACAGCTGCCATCTTGGAGACAAAAGCACTTGTGTGAGGAACGTGGGGTCAGCTGACCTTCCTCTATCCCTCCCTCACTCTCTCACTCCCTTCAGAACAAGTGCTTTTTCTGGAAGAATTCCGACAGCATTCCGACTTAGAGGGCCCTGAACCAACCTGCCATTCCAGAACCACTAATGTTAGCATGATCCCTGACACACACACATAAAGAAGGTATGCACAGACAAACACACACGCATTCACACAGGCACGCACACATACACATCCGCTTACTGTCACAGATGATTTACTATGGCCTAAAGACCTTGGCTAAAAGTTGATCTGTTTGTCTCATATTTATACTGCTCATATATGAAGAAGAATACCACTTAGAAATGACAATTTTCTATCAAAACCAAACAAAGTTATATACAGTACCAGTCAAAGGTTTGGACACACCTACTCATTCAAGGGTTTTTCTTTATTTGTACTATTATCTACATTGTAGAATAATAGTGAAGACATCAAAACTATGAAATAACACATATGGAATCATGTAGTAACCAAAAAAGTATTAAACAAATCAAAATGTATTTTATATTTGAGATTATTCATTCATATTCATAGTAAGGTATACAGAAGATAGCCCTATTTAGTAAAAGACCAAGTCCATATTATGGCAAAAACAGCTCAAATAAGCAAAGAGAAACAACAGTCCATCATAACTTTAAGTCAGTCAATCCAGAAAATGTTTCTTCAAGTGCAGTCGCAATAACCATCATATGATGAAACTGGCTCTCATGAGGACCGCCACAGGAAAGGAAGACCCAGAGTTACCTTTGCTGCAGAGGATAAGTTCATTAGAGTTACCAGCCTCAGACATTGGCAATTAACTACACCTCAGATTGCACCTCACAGAGTTCAAGTAAAAGACAAATCTCAACATCAACTGTCGTGAATCAGGCCTTCATGGTCTGAAAATCAATACTTAAGGACACCAATAAGAAGAAGAGACTTGCTTGGGCCAAGTAACATGAGCAATGGACAATAGACCGGTGGAAATCTGTCCTTTGGTCTGATGAGTCCAAATCGGAGAGTTTTGGTTCCAACACAATCCCATCTAGTTTGCACTTAGTGTGATTATCATTTGTTTTTCAACTGGACAATGACCCTTCAGGCTGTGGAAAAGCAGCCAACAAGTGCTAAGCAAATGTGGGAACTCCTTCAAGACTGTTGGAAAGGCATTCCAGGTGACTACCTTATGAAGCTGGTTAAGAGAATACAAAGCTGTCATCAATGCAAAGGGTGGCTACTTTGAAGAATATAAAATATAAAATATATTTTGATTAGTTTAGATTTGGTGTCTTCACTATTATTCTACAATGTAGAAAATAGTAAAAATAAAGAAAAGCCCTTGAATGAGTAGGTGTGTCAAAACCTTTGACTGGTACTGTCTATATTTGGGCCCAGCTGATGTCATTTCGGGTAGCGATGATGACACACCTAAAGCACAGTGTAGTTAGTTCAGCCCCCATGACACACCTAAAGCACAGTGTAGTTAGTTCAGCCCCCATGACACACCTAAAGCACAGTGTAGTTAGTTCAGCCCCATGACACACATAAAGCACAGTGTAGTTAGTTCAGCCCCCATGACACACCTAAAGCACAGTGTAGTTAGTTCAGCCCCCATGACACACCTAAAGCACAGTGTACTTAGTTCAGCCCCCATGGCTAAATCCCAGAAACAATAAAAGCAGGATAAACAAAACAGAGATTCAAATCAGCTTGTCTTACCTTTCTAATTTGATTTGATTCACCCAGGAAATGGCTTAGCAGTCTGTGATCTCTCTCTCTCTCTCTCTCTCTCTCTCTCTCTCTCTCTCTCTCTTTCAAACAGAGCGGTGTTCAATCATTTGCATAAGATTTACACACTGTGCTGTGAAAAGCACATTTGCTCAATGCATTTGTTTTACCCATGTAACGGGCTAAAGGCTGTGCTTGGCTTTACCTCATACCCTGCAGTCACACCATGTTATATACAACACATGACAACTAACATGAAACACACACACTACACACTGTGGAAACACACACACTATATTTAAACATTTGTAAACTAGAAGCAGCACATTTCCCAAAACAACAATATTTGCAAATCTTTTCTCTTTATCTGTTGTTTTACCTGTTCCTTCCTCTCTCCCAGTCTCCCTCCCCCTTCCTCCCTCCTCTTCCCTCCCTCCCTGGTAGGATAAGGACACGTCTCTCTCAGCAGGGATCCTGTCTGACAAATGGAGCCAAATGGAGCCATGCTGCGTACTAACACAGATCAGACTCAGGTGCTAACAATACTTAAAGCACCAATACACACCAGCAGCCAGGCTTAATTACAACTTCATCAATTTATCCTAGATCAGCTAGAGCCAATACAGTAACAGATCATACAAGTACTTGGGAGTATGGCTGGACGGTACACTGTCCTTATCTCAGCACATATCAAAGCTGCAGGCTAAAGTTAAATTTAGACTTGGTTTCCTCTATCATAATCCCTCCTCTTTCACTCCAGCTGCCAAACGACCCTGATTCAGATGACCAAACCATGTCGCTGGACGCATTCATCGCCCGGTCCATTGTCATCGACGGGCAGCTCCGGGACCGGAACCGTTTGGCACGCCGCTCCTATCTTCCTGTCCGTCGGGGGGAGCCAGAGCCGGAGGCGATGGAGCTGGGACTCATGAGGCTCCCCGCTGAGGAGAGAGACCGCCAGAATCGACAGGGTCTGTGCCTGTTCTGCAGGGAGAGGGGGCTTCGCCGAAGGGACTGCCCCTCCATCAGGGCCCAGAGCAGGAAAGTGGTGAGTAGCCAGATGGCACAGTCGGGCATGGTAGGTGCCTTGTGCATCACTGACATCACCAGCCCTTTCTGATGTCCGATTGTGCTGTCAGGTGGGACTCACCCTAATGTCTCCACAGCCCTGATCGATTCCGGGGCCGCGGGGAGTTTCATTGACCAGTCCTTGGAGTCCGCTCTCAGACTGCCGTAGCGCATGCTGAAGTACTCGCTCCCCATCAAGGCTTTGGATGGCTGACCAGTGGGTACCAGGTCCATCACCCATGTGACTCGACCACTCACCCTCACTATCCACAGAGGCCATCAGTAGAGACTGGAACTCTTGGTCATGACATCATCCATCCATCCGGTCATCCTGGGTCTTCCCTGGCTCCAAAAGCACGACTCCAACATCTCATGGAGCAAGAGGAAGATCCAGGACTGGTCGCCAAAATGCTGGAAGACTTGCCTCAAGATCACCTGTGGAGCTACATCAGTGGAGAGCCCGGAGTGCGCCTTTCAGCCCAACTTTCCACGGGAGTACTCGGACATTGATGAAGTCTTCTCCAGTGAGAAGGCAAAGTCTCTCCCTCCTCACCGGTTCTGGGACTGCGCTATTGATCTGCTACCCCCCAGGAACAGGATCTACCCGCTCTCTGTCCTCTCCCAGCAGAACAGGAGTCCCCCGAAACTGCACCCCTGTGTTTATTACTGTCGGAAACTGTCAGCTGTGTAGCGGAACTACGACGTGGGTGATCGGGAGCTCCTGGTGGTGAAGTTGGCACTTGAGGAGTGGAGACACTGGCTGTATTGCGCACGGGAGCCGTTCACAGCTCGGCGATTCAACCACCCCCAGGCCAGGTGAACGATGATCTTCGCCCGGTTCCGCCCGGAATACACACAGAACTCCCTGCGGCAGTCCTCCACAGGGCTGACCCCGTTCCAGGCCGTCCTGGGTCGGTAGCACAGAGCCGTGCATGCTGTGGAGGACTGGGTCAGGTCGGCGGAGGAAGTTTGGTCCGCCGCCCCGGACTACCGCCCGGGGGACAGAGTGTGGCTATCCACGCAGGACGTCCCTCTCCGCCTGCACTGCCGTAAGTTAAGGCCCCGGTATGTGGGGCTCTTTATGGTCCTCCGGAAGGTTAATGATGTCTCAGTGAGTCTCCAACTGCCTCCTCCATACCATAACATCTCTCCCACGTTCCATGTCTCTCTCCTCAGGCCGGTGGTTCCTGGCCCGCTGGGGGGGTTCTGGTCCTGCTGCTGTACCTCCACCGGTGGAGGTGGACGGGGGTCCGGCGTACAGGGTGGAAGTGGTGCTGGACTCTCGTCTGTGGCGGGGCCGGTTCCAATACCTAGTGGACTGGGCGGGATACGGTCCCGAGGAGGGGCGCAGCTGGTTCTGGGCGGTGGACATCTGCGACCTGTCACTGACGAGGGAGTTCCACCCCCGGCGAGCGGCGGCATCGGGAGCCGCGCCTTTGGGTGGGGGGGGGGGCAATGGCAGCAACACGGACGATGGCATGAGGACGATGGCAGCAACACACACACCCACACCTACTTCCCCTCACCTGATTGCACACCCTATTTATGTTACCCTCACTGTTGTGTGTTTGTGGATTATTGTTTGCGCATAGTTACAGCTATTGCTAGTGCGCTATTAAAGATTCATGCCTAGGATTTGTGTTTTCTTGTTTTCCTTTTTCCGACCTCCTCCTTCTTGTGCTTACCGTCCTCGCACCGTCACAATTAACCAAATATACAGAAGGAGATTTAGTGAAACAAAATCCCATTATTCATTAATACGGGTCACAGTCTTTTTACTAATGGCCTGCGAGAGAAGAGAACAATAATCCACTTGTTATTCTACATAACTTGCCGGCAAAATGTTCTGATCAATTTTAATAAATGAGCCAACTAGACAAGATGATCATGCAGCACTCACCTCAACTTAGCTAACATTTCCCCACAATTGTCTCAAAGCAGCGCAAAACGGTGATAAAATAGTTGAACACACGTGGGGCTATTGCTTCAATTGTATTATAACAAATGGATGACTTTTTGAGACAGTAACAATTTGATGCCTTCAATTGCATTAGCCTACTTTATTCCAATAGTTTCTTCATTCAGTTATTTATGCCCACAGTGCGAAGAGATGGGTGAAGTGACATGCCTCGTAAAGTTTAGAACTGGCAGGAGGATAGTGGTAACAGGTGCTGCCTAGCAACCATTTAGAGCTTAAGAGCGTAGTGCGTGCCAATGCTGCCTCAGCATTCAGGTTAAATTTCATACTAAGCCGTTGGCAGAACTTTACCGCAATCATGACTAGGTCGGCAAAAAGTTGTTGGGATGCTAAAGTTGGCGAAAACAAAATTGGTTTGAAAGGTGTATATGTCATGATAACCTCTCTATCAACTATCCCTCTGAAGAAGTTTACTCTCTCTCTCTTTTAAAAGGCTCTGCATGGTCAATCCGACATCTGCCGCGGAGCAGAACTGTTGTGAAGGAAGTTGTCAAGGATGTGAGTTTTTGTATATATAGGACCTACCGCCCCAACCTACCGTCAAACACTCATGTCAATGCAGAGCTATTCAGAGGCCCTTACAATGTTACAAAATTGGAAGGTGCACGCAGATGCGATACAGAGCTCAATTTGGCCTTTGCAAGCTACCGGAGACGCCGCAATTGCGTCACCTCCTCCGTACAGAGCCTCCGGGTCGCATTTCCAGAGCAAGCATAAATTATTATTAAGCCTGGGATTCTTCAATGAAGTGTTTGTAGTCATTCAATGAGAGATGGCTAGTTTTCATTTTCATGCTAATTTTTTCACTTGAGAAATGCAGCATCAAACATCTTAGTTAGATGTAAAATTGCACAACTAAGACCTCAAAATTTATTACATTTTGATTTATCTTAGATTAATTCAGACTATTTTTAGGAGGTATGTTGTTGTTGCTACGGTGTCTCAAACAGTAATATTGCTGTTTTTTAAGGGAAGGTCTTTTAAGGGAGTATGCGAGGCAAAGACGTTCGATTCACCTAGCCGAGTTCTGCTAGGAGCAAACCTATGTCCAGTATACGAGTTCTCCTAGGAGCAAACCTATGTCCTCTTTGGACACTGTGTTTACTAACCTTCAAACAAGCTTCAATGCCATACAACACTCCTTCCGTGGCCTCCAACTGCTCTTAAACGCTAGTAAAACTAAGTGCATGCTTTTCTATCGAACGCTGCCAGCACCCGCCCACCGGACTATCATCACTACTCTCGACGGGTCCGAATTAGAATACGTGGACACCTACAAATACCTAGGCATCTGGTTAGACTGTAAACTCAACTTCCAGACTCACATCAACCATCTCCAATCCAAAATTAAATCGAGAATTGGCTTCCTATTTCGCAACAAAGCCTCCTTCACTCATGCTGCCAAACATGCCCTTGTAAAACTGACTATCCTACCGATCCTTGATTTCGGCGATGTCATTTACAAACTAGCCTCCAACACTCTACTTAGCAAATTGGATGTAGTCTATCACAGTGCCATCCGTTTTGTCACCAAAGCCCCATACACTACCCATCACTGCGACCTGTATGCTCTCGTTGGCTGGCCTTCATTATATATTCGTCGCCAAACCCACTGGCTCCAGGTCATCTATAAGTCTTTATTAGGTAAATCCCCGCCCTATCTCAGCTCACTGGTCACTATAGCAACACCCACCCGTAGCATGCGCTCCAGCAGGTATATCTCACTGGTCACCCCCAAAGCCAACACCTCCTTTGGCCGCCATTCCTTCCAGTTCGCTGCTGCCAATGACTGGAACGAATTGCAAAAATCATTGAAGCTAGAGGTTCCTATCTCCCTCAATAACTTTAAGCATCAGTTGTCAAAGCTGCTTATCGATCACTGCACCTGTATATAGCCCTTCTGTAAATAGCCCACACTACTACCTCATCCCCATATTTATTTTTGTTATTTTCACAAATCTTGCACTCCAGTATATCTATTTGCACATCATAATTTGCACATACTTCATTCCTGTGTTAATGATGATAATCTGTAATTTATTTCACCACTATGGTCTATTTATTGTCCTACCTCCTAACCTTACTGCATTTTGCACTACATTTTGTACTCTGTATATAGATTTTCTATTGTGTTTTTGACTATGTTTGTTTACTGTGTAACTCTGTGTTGTTTTTGTCGCACTGCTTTGCTTTGTCTTGGCCAGGTCGCAGTTGTAAATGAGAACTTGTTCTCAACTGACCTACCTGGTTAAATAAAGGTGAAATAAAAAAAAAATAAAAAATAAAAAGTCCAGTATATGGGTTCTACTAGGAGCAAACCTATGTCCAGTATACGGGTTCTACTAGGAGCAAACCTATGTCCAGTACACAAGTTCTGCTAGGAGAAAACCTATGTCCAGTATACGGGAGCCTTTAGTGGGAGTAACACTACTTAAAGGGGCAATCAGCAGTTGCTGCATCAATTTTGGGATTAATAAATTAATTATATGTACCCACTGATTCTTGAAGAATATAACTTATAAATGCCTCATGAGCTTAGTTTAACTGTTGTACCCCATCAGAACTCAGCATATGAGCTTGTTTTACACCAATTAAATGTAAAAAAATATATGTATAGCCTCAAAACATGGTAAAAACTATATCATGGATGGTCAGTCCTTGTATCCATAGCTCTGTCTATGAATATGAGTGTGATTACATTTCTCCAGCCCCATCCCTCAGCTTTTTACTGAAACAGCGGCATAAAGAACAGTTTGTTATTGTTTCAACTGCTGATTGGCTACATAACCACCGATTTGCTCAATTTCCTTCTTTCAACAGACCAGGCTTTTTCCATAATGTTGTAGATTCTGATGACCATGGATGAAAACGAGACTAGGAGAGAGACTTTCTCATTAATCCCCCCATCTCTCTCTCCGTCTTTCTCACTCTCTCTTCACTTCCTTCTCCCTCTCTCTGCAGTCTCTCCAATAACCTCAATATCCAATATCCACTCAACAATCAAAAGATAAATCCCATCGTCAGTATCTAACCGCAAAGCCAGCACTACTGAGATCTCATTGGCTGAACTGACTTCAGACTGTTGGCTGTTTACCTCTTAGTACTTCTATACTTCCATAAATAAGATCTAGCTGTGCTGTGCTGCTGTGTGGAGCTAATATACTTATATTTCCATCTCGCTCCCGTGGGCCACCATCAGATCTGCATAAATGGAATTGTGCCCAGATGGAGATTACAGTTGTGAGATGTTGGATGCATCGCAAATAGCACCCTATTCCGTATACAGTGCACTACTTTTGACCATGACTACACCCAAAAGTAGTGCGCTATATAGGGAATAGAGTGCAATTTGGGACGCTACCTATGTATGTGTATTTTTGGCGGGTGTGATATCTATAGGACTGACTGATACAAAGACAGGAGGCTGCTTCCTCTTCGTCCTCACAGCACACACAGACAGACAAAAGGAGAGGATGCTTCTGGTGTGGATGTTGGATGGTGGCCCACTGGCGGATGCTAACTAGCTGTTAGCGTCAGTGCTGATTAGCTGCTGCATAAACACATAGACACGTATGTGTTGTACATGTGCACAAACACACAGAAACACATGACAGCATGCATAAATGGATACACAAACACCACACATGTGCGCACGCCAGCACACACACACACACACACACACACACACACACACACACACACACACACACACACACTACTACACGCACAGTCATCAGACAGGATAGAGGACAGACTAGAAAGACATCTGTTTAGATAGTGTTTGGATGTCATTGAAGCACTGAGCATAACACATACTGTAACACCTTGGTTAATGTATAACCTCAGTGAACTTACTGAGAGCCTGTAAGATGGACAGGACTGACCAGGGAGAAGAGTACTGTCTATATATAAGAGCGGACAGGGACTAAGTGAGAGCATCCCCTTCTGGATCCAGTTTCGTCTCATTAAACCCCCTTTTAGCACATGACGAACTAACACACCAACACTTTATATAAGCCTTCACTGCCGCAAAGCATTGCGTGTGTGTGTGTGTGTGTGTGTGTGTGTGTGTGTGTGTGTGTGTGTGTGTGTGTGTGTGTCTTAGAAGACATACACAAAATCGGAATACAACTAGCACACTGCAGCAAGCAGGATTAAATAAAAGCCAGAAATATAAATGTCTCTTTAAAAAGAGAGAAACAGCAAAGACAAGACAATGCCCACCCTCCATTTATTCAACCCTCAAGACTGTAGTGTGTCCCACTTGCAAATGGCTGCTGTGACAATTTCAAACTGGAGTAAAAACTAGCTTCTAGCTGGTCAACATCACGTAATTCTGTCCCCTGGCTAAATTAAAAGAAAGAGGGGAAGATGGAGAGTGAGAGAGATATTGAGAGATATTGAGAAAGTGGAAGTTAAAAACAGAAAAAGGAGAAAAATTCTATTAAAAGTAAGGACAATATGGAGGGAGAGAGAGAGAGAGAGAGAGAGGGGGGGGGGGGGGAGATATGGAGAGAGAGTGTTTTTCCCAGTATTTCTCTTACTAATAAGTGAGAAGCAGCGATAGTATGGTGCAGTCCTTTTTTCTACCAAAGTTTGCCCCCTCAGGGGTGTGACTGTTCCCCTGCTCCTCACTCTACACCCCTCCCTGTACCCCCTCTCCTCAACTAGGATTCAGCTCTCCTCAACTAGGACAAAAACACTGAGACCTATTTACATGCCAATGAAGGAAGACAAAGGATTGTCTTTATTCACTCTCCCTTTTCCTTTCAACCTCTCTCTCGCTCGCTCGCTTGCTCTCTCTCTCTCTCTCTCTCTCATCTGAGGGAAATATATGTCTCTCTAACATGTTCATACATCTGGCAGGAGGTTAGGAAGTGCAGTTCAGTTTCACCTCATTTTTGTCACAGTGTTTAGGGCCAAATAGTATTCCAGTTTGCTTTGTTTTATGGTAAATTCTTTCCAATGTAAGCAATTGTCTATTCATTTTCTAATGATTTGGTTGCGTCTAATTGTGTTGCTGTCCTGGGACTCTGGGGTCTGTTTGTGTTTGCGAACAGATCCCCAGGACCAGCTTGCTTAGGGGACTCTTCTCCAGGTTAATCTCTCTGTAGGTGATGGCTTTGTTATGGAAGGTTTGGGAATCTCTTCCTTCCTGTGGTGTGGTGTGAGCAAAACCACCTTCAGCTCAACATCAGCAAAACAAAGGAGATGGTTGTGGACTTCAGGAGAACCAAGGCCAAACTGACTGCAGTCCCTATACAGGGGATGGATGTGGAAATGTTTGGATCATACAAGTTCCTGGGAGTCCATATGGACAGCAGGCTGGAATGGGCTGGTAACACCGGGGCCCTGTACCAAAAAAGGGCCAGTGCCGACTCTACTTTCTGAGGAGGCTTAGGTCCTTCAACATGTGCAGTAAACTACTGCATACTTTCTACCAGTATTTTTTGCAGTGGTGTGCTGGGGCGCAAAAATAAAGGCCGGTGATACTTCTTGGGTAAATAAGCTGATTAGGAAGGCTAGCTCTGTTCTGGGGTGTTAGGACCTAGTAAAAAAATTAGGCATCCATACGTCCGTGAGTAACTCTATGGTCTGTAATCACTCATTCTCTCAGTACTTATTCATTCATCACTCATTCATTTAGGACTGTATATACATATTCATGTACAGTTGTTATATCATATCACATGCAAAATTGTAAGTCATTCTTGGACTGAACTTATGTAGTCATTCACTCAGGACTGCATATTAGTATACTGTCAGTAGTATCTTTTTTCATTGCATTTAGTATATTGAATGTGCAATACGTGCATTTATCTGTAATTAAACCCTGTACTAAGGACTGTATTTTAAGGGAATTATTATTACCCTAAATTATATCATATGCACATTTAACTAATTAAGTATCTCTTCCTGTCATTTACCTGTACAGTTAACCAGACTGTATATTAAGTAAACTATTATTACCCTCACTTATATCATACGCACATTTAGCTATTTAAGTATCTTTCTCTGCCGTCGACCTGTATAGTATAGTTAACCATGCAAATATTCCTTATTTATCTATATCAACTTGCAATATTTTTATAATTTTTTCACCTGGGGCGGTATTTTGGCTACACCAGGTTTTCGGTGCGTGTCCCTGGTCCGGTGCAACCGGTGCCAGCTCCACACACCAGTTCTCCAGTACGCCTCTCCAGTCAGGTATGTCCAGAGTTCTGCCCCTCGGGGGGTTCAGAAGAGCGAGTGGAAGAGCTGTGGCTGGGTCAGGACCCCCTTTAGGCAGGAGGAGTTCCCTGGGGAAGATGAGGAGTTCTTGGCGCGACACCTGGGAGGGTTCTCGGAGGAGAGCATGCGGCCATGGACCGGAGAGGAAGAGGAGGAGTGCCATGAGGAGGAGCCCTTAGAGGTCCAAGCAAAATGGTGGAGAGCTTGGCAGCCCCGCTCCAGAGCCGGAGCCGTCCTCTCCACCAGTGCCCAGCCAGGGACCAGTCGTCAGCCCTGCTCCAGAGCCGGAGCCGTCCTCTGTGCCGGTGCCCAGTCCGGGACCAGATGCCAGCCCCACTCCAGAGATGGAGCCACCTGCCACACCGGTGCCCAGCCCGGGACCGGTCGTCAGCATCTTTCGGTCAGCTCTTGGGCTGACATTGGTGGGACAACCTGTCCTAGGTAGTTTGCCAGTGGTCTGGAATTTTCTTTGGACAGTGGAATGATGTACTTCGAATTGTTTGGAAATTGAATTATGTACTTCAAATTTCTTGGGCCTCGGGTAGGTCTTTTGATCTTTTGAATGATGTGTTACAACACACCCATATGGTTAAGACCAAACCAGACCAATTTTCTTATCTTTATGGAAGGCTGGACCCTCCTAATTTTTCTAATCATTTGCAGTTGTTTTGGTACACAGAGCCGACTCTACTTTCTGGCCAGAGCCGACTCTACTTTCTGGCCAGAGCCGACTCTACTTTCTGGCCAGAGCCGACTCTACTTTCTGAGGAGGCTCAGGTCCTTCAACGTGTGCAGTAAACTACTGCATACCTTCTACCAGTCTGTGGTGGCCAGTGCCATCTTTTTTGCAGTGGTGTGCTGGGGAGCAAACATCAAAGCCGGTGATGCTACTCGGGTAAATAAGCTGATCAGGAAGGCTAGCTCTGTCCTGGGGATGAGCCTTGACACTCTAGAGGAGGTGGCGGAGAGACGCATCCTGGCCAAACTGCTGGCCATCATGGACAACGTCACCCACCCTCTGCACGCTATGGTTATGACGCAGAGGAGCTCTTTCAGTCACAGACTGATCCCACCACGGTGTGCCAGAGAGCGCTACAGGAGGTCCTTCCTGCCGGCGGCTATGAGACTATATAATGCCTCACCGGGGTGCCGTGCCGTCGGCAACATAGATCTGGAACTGTTGGGGTGCTAGGACCTAGTTTAACAATTATGCATCCATCCGTGAGTAACTCTGTTCCGTCAGCACTCATCCACTCAGGACCTACTTATTCATACAGGTCTGTATATACATACCCATGTACAGTTGTTATATTATATCACATGCAATATTGTAAGTAATTATTGGACCTAGGCATTCACTCAGGAATGCATATTAGTATCCTGCCAGTTGCACCTTTTCTCATTGCTTTTAGTATATCAAATGTGCAATAAGTGCAGTTGTCTGTAATTAAACCCTGCGCACTAAGGACTGTATTTTAAGGGAATTACTATTATTACCCCAATGATATCATACACACATTTAGCTATTAAAGTATCTCTTCCTGTCATTTACCTGTACAGTTTGTGTAAACATGCAAGTATTCACTTATCTGTAAATATAACTGTATACCTAACTGTACAGCTAATTTAACCATGCAAAATTTTCACCTACCTGTTCATTTACCCAGTCTGTCTATTAAGTAAACTATTATTACCCTCGCTCATATCATACGCATTAGCTACTGAAGTATTTCTCTGCCATCAACCTGTATAGTATAGTTAACCATCCAACATCCACCAATGTATAGTGTACATATTCAGCCAACCACTCATACTATGCAATGTCCTTTTATAGCTTTTTTTTTTTTTGCACTCCAGATATCCTGTATTTCTATACTTTTTCATACTGCCGCTCTATGTATCATGTACCGTGTATCTGTCTTTTGTGTACTTTCGTTGTGGCATTTTGCACCTGCCCTGTGTTTTTGTTGTAGCTGCTTGATAATGAAATTTCCCCCCCGGGGGATCAATAAAGTACCTATCTATCTATCTATCTATCTATCTATCTATCTATCTATCTATCTATCTATCTATCTATCTATCTATCTATCTATCTATCTATCTATCTATCTATCTATCTATCTATCTATCTATCTATCTATCTATCTATCTATCTATCTATCTATCTATCTATCTATCTATCTATCTATCTATCTATCTATCTATCTATCTATCTATCTATCTATCTATCTATCTATCTATCTATCTATCTATCTATCTAATTGTAGCCATTTTATGTGATGGTAAAGGTAGGGGTGCCCTAACTTTTTCCCTATAAGGAAAAGGCATATTTGTTTATTTTAATTGCATAACATTTTCAAGGTTGTTTTTTTTGTTCGTGATTTGTTAAATTGGGTAACTTTTATCAGTCAATAGTGTTGAAGTGAAGATTACATATCCATCTGTCCAAATATGTAAAAATAAAAAATTAACTTTCCAGGGGGTGTACCTACTTTTTCAAGGTAGTGGAAGGGAGGATTAGTGCGTCAAGACTGGATAGGATCTATGTGTCAGTAAGGGGAGCTGTAACAGTGTTATGGACTCCCAGATCTGCCCTAGTGGCTTATCAGACCATCACATGGTAACGGTTGAGTACAGTGCATGCTGGTTGGAGGAGCTATAAAAGGACAGGCTCATTGTAATGGCTGGAATGGAATCAATGGAATGGTACCAAACACATCAAACATCAAACACACTGTGCTTCTACATATGCATTGCTTGCTGTTTGAGGTTTTCGGCTGTGTTTCTGTATAAGCACTTTGTGGCATCTGCTGATAAAAAAGGGCTTTATAAATACATTTGAAATGATATGATTCCATTGATTCCATTCCAGCCATTACAATGAGCCCATCCTCCTATAGCTCCTCCCACCAGCCTCCTTTGGTTGAGTATATCTTGTCAGTCCTACCTCATCCAAGGTCTTACTGCCACTTTAATACCACATTATTGGTTGAGAATTGGGAAGGGAGGAAAGCTGAGTTTGAGAACCTAAAACAATGGTGGGAGGTGGGGAAAACACAGCTCTACTCTGCCCATGGGACAGCTAAGAGGAGGTTTACTATTCAGAGGTTGGAGAAGGATATTAGAGCCCGGATTGCCACCCTGACGGACATGGATGCTCTGAGTGCATTGTTCTTCAACCTGGAGAGGAAGTCGGCACAGCGGAAGCAGATGTTCCATCTACGGCATCCTTCAGAGTCTCTGACGTCTGATCCAGCAGAGATGAGGAGGATGACTATGGACTTCTACTCAGACTTCGTGCTCAGGAGACTCTGCAGATGCTGCCTATGCTTGGGCCAGAGTGCTGGGAACTATCAGCAGCAGGACGTGAGCTGGGGGTCGATGGACTAACAGCTGAGTTTTGTAAACGTTCCTGTGGTGTACTGGGAGGGACCTCTTGGAGATCTTTCGGGAGTTCTTTGAGAACTCTGTACTACCAGTCAGCTGATAGCGGCTCTACTGCTGAAAAAGGGGGACTCTATTAAAAGAACTGGAGGCTGGTGTCGTTGCTCTGCTTCGAAAAAATACTGTCCAAGCAAATCGACTGAAAGTTTGTTTGGACGCCATAGTTCACAGGGACCAGGCATACTATGTGCGTGGGCAGACAATAATGGAAAACTTGTTTATTTTGAGAGATAGACATCGCTATGATGTATGATCAGGATCTGGGTCTCTTTTCGATAGATCAAGAAAAAGCTTTTGATAGTGTGTCATGCCTATCTGTTTAAGACCATGGAAGCGTTTGGTCTGGGTAGCAGGTTTAATAATGGGTCAAGCTACTGTACTCTGGGGGCTTCTGTTATGGTAAAAGTGGGGAGTGGGCTGAGCCGGCCAGTCTCAGTTAGGAGAGGGATTAGGCAGGGGTGTCCACTCTCGGGTCAGCCCTACTGTTTAGCCATATAACCACTGCTGTGTAGGCTGAGACAGAGGCTGCAGGGGTTGTCAGTTCCAGGGGCAGCAGGTGGGGAGTTGGTTTCATTGTCGGCTTATGCTGTTAATGTAACAGTGTTTGTTAAAAGGGAGGGAGATGTAGAAGAGGTTAGCAGGGCTTTGGTGTTGTTTGAGGGGGCGGTATCAGCTAAGGTTAACTGGGAGAAGAGTGAGGGTCTGATTAGGGGGAGATGGGCCAGAGCAGGCTCTCCTAGTCTTCCTGGGGGGCTACTGTGTGGCAGAGTAGGGATGAAGTTCTTAGTGGTGTTCTTGAGGACCTCAGAGTTTCAGGAGAGAAACTGGGAGGGGTTGGTGGACAAGGTTGTCTAAATGGTGGTGGTTGTTGCCACTGATGTCTTTCAGGGGAAGGGTCCTGGTCACTAACAACATGGCCGCTTCAATGTTCTGGCACAGGCTGAGTCTCGTCAATTAACTGCAGAAATTACTGGTCAACACTGGAAACGAGCAGCAGTGTTACATCTCCCTTTGCATGAGGGGGGCCAAGGGCTGGTGGACATTGGGTCCAGAGTGACAGCTTTCCGTCTACAAGCTGCACAGAGACTTCTGTACCAACAGGGGTGTGCTGGAGAGATACTGCTTGGGCTGTTCTGAGGAGAGCAGTGGACCTTGGGTATGACAGGCCCTTGTTCCTGTTGGATCTGGAGCAAGTCTACTGCGCTGTGCTTTGGGCATGGAAAAATACTATATATTCACAGAGATGTTTCATGGCCAGGAGCATGGTTAACGGAGTAGCCACTGTTTCACAACTCACTCATTCAGACCAGAGTGCTAAAGTCTGCCAGCTTGGGGGCCAGGCTTGTGAGAGCGGGGTTCACTAAGTTAGGTGACCTGCAAGAAGAGGCTGGGTGGAAATCTGCCAGCAACATGGCAGAGGCTTCCTCCATAAAGTGCTGCACTACCGGGCTTGTTCAGAGAGCCACTCGGGAGTAGGAGAGACTGGACTGTCTAACGACAAATGACACTGACCTACCGCCGTTCACCATTGATGCCGTCTGCAGGAGATCACCAGGAGGGTGAGGGAATGACCCTATTGTTCAAGACTCCGGAGCTGGGTGCCTTTTGCACAGAAAGCAAAAAGTCTCTGTACTTGGTGGCTGTGAAGGTGGCTCAGACCTTCTCCATGGTCTGAGGGCAATGGGGTGGGCAGGGGGTTTGGGACCAGGCTCTTCTCTGAGAGGATGTAGGCGCTCCCAGTATAAGCCTCCCACAAAGAAGCATACTGCTGATCTACAGTGGAAGATTATTTACAGGCTAGTCGCTACGGACAGATACGTGTCACACCTTGATCCATCAGTGGGGAGGGGGTGTCTGTTCTGTGGACAGGAGGAGACAGTGAATCATCCATTTTTTCTTGTTCCAGGCTGGTAGGGTTGTTTTCTGTCCTGGGTGGATGGTGTACAGGCCTAGGGTTGGGGCTGACTCTGGACCTATATGTTGGAAGGCCTAGGTATAGCATAGCAAACAGGTGAAGGGACTGCCTAGTAAACTACTTTAAGCATTGAGACAATTGAGACATGGATTGTGTACTGTATGTGTCCCATTCAGAGTGTGAATGGGCAAGGCAAAAGTGCCTTTGAATGGGGTACGGTATTAGGTGCCATGCGCACCGGTCTGTGTCAAGAACTGCAATACTGCTCAGTATTTTACGCTCCAGAGTTTCCTGTGTGTATCAAGAATTGTCCACCACCCAAAGGACATCCAGCCAACTTGACACAACTGTGGGAAGCGTTGGAATCAACATGGGCCAGCATCCCTGTGGAATGCTTTCGAATGGGAGGTGTGGAGGGAAGTGTTTCACGTGCCTCCCAATACCAAAAGGTTAAATAAATATGAGAAAGGCACATGAGCGATCCTGGGATGGGTTGTCAAGTGTTGCTTGTGATGCTTTAGCTATACTAAAATGGCAACCTCAGGCCACAGTTTTTTCTTGTCGGGTCATGTGGTCACTGCTCAGGAAAAACTCTAGTCCATAATCATTGATCAGGTTTGCTTTCTGTAGCTGTGTAGTGTAACTACCACTCAACTCAACAAGTGCACGTTTCCTAAAGTCCAAAAGCCCAAAAAGTTTGATATTAATCTTATTGATAATAGTGATGGATAGCGTACAGTAGTTGCCAACAGTTCAGATGGATCAGCTGCTTCTATAAGTAGAAGCTGCCCTGGCCTCATGAACCAAGTTTAGCCCACTAGCAAGGCTAAACAATACCAAAAGAGAAGCCGGTTATTACGACTTGTTGGACCTGCATTTGAGAGAGGGACCGGACTGGGCTGGCTGCAGTGGTTTATTACGACTTGTTGGACCTGCATGTGAGAGAGGGACCGGACTGGGCTGGCTGCAATGGTTTAGTTCTGTATTCTCACGTCAAATTCTAACTCCTGCAGAGTGTCGAGTTAAAACGAATAAAAAGGTATGATAATAAAAAATGTAGAGAGTATGAGCCTAAAACACTTTCTAAAAAAACGTTATTTATGAGGATCTTTCACCTCTGTATTGGACCAATAAGGTGGATGTTTATAGGGTTTACAAAGTTTATAATGGGCTGTTGCTATAACAACAGACGCTGGGAGACGAGAAGCAAGTACGGGGTATGGAATTTTATGATAAATAAACATGTAACAAAACCCGAAAACATGAAACAAAACACGAACAGCGTCTGGACACGAGAAACAGGAACATAACAACAATGCTGACTGGGGAAAGATCCTGAGGGAGCGACAGATATAGAAATCATAGAAGTGATGCAGTCCAGGTGAGTCTCATGAAGCGCAGGTGCGTGTAATGATGGTTACAGGTGTGCGCAATAATCACCACACCGGCCACGTCGAGCTCCGGAGAGAGGGAGCGGGAGTAAACAGTTGCTAAGTGCTACATTCTGTCACTCTACACGTAGGAGACTGCAGGGGACTGTAGGGTTGGAGACTACAGGCCAGGTGAAATGGATTGGAAAGAGACATTTTTAGAGTGTGTTCAGAAAGTTGTTTATCAATGATGTGTTTATGTATTGTACCTCAGCCTTCCGTCTCCAGGTTTTAATAAACAAGACAAGACAGTTATTCTGCTCCCTTAGACTAGGGTCCGATGGTTTCCCAGACCCAGATTAAACCTAGTCCTCCTACTTTCAAATTAGATTCTCCATTGATAATGCTTTCAAGTCCAGGAGTGAGCTTAATCAGGGTCTGGGAAACCAGCACCTAAACTGTTAATCCAACATAATCTGGACTGTATCACAACCGGCAGTGATTGGGAGTCCCATAAGGCAGCGAAAAATTGGCACAGCCTCGTCCGAGTTTGGCCGGTGTGGGCCGTCATTGTAAATAAGAATTTGTTCTTAACTGACTGGCTTAGTTAAATAAAGGTTAACTATGTTTTATTTTACTTTAAAAATATATATATTAACAAACTCTCCTTAACCTTATATCTACAACCTAGACTACACAAGGAGAGCTGGAAGCCTGGCACACAAGGCTACTGTTTACCTAAGAATATTACCCAATCCACATACAGTAACACTATAGATGGAGACCAATAACATAGTGTAGCAGTGACATCAGATAACATCTGAAACACACATAAAGTATCGGCACATCAACATCCTCCCCCTCACTCTCCAGGGCAACTGTCCATTTGAGACCACCAGGGAGCCAGAGGTCAGCTGCGATAAATGTACAGAGACAGAGGCTTGTCCTGTGGCTAACAGAGAGAGGAATCCCCTGACTGGCCTCTGTTACTGGTCCCCTCTCTCTCTCTCTCTCTCTCTCTGGGCCCTGACAGAGTTCCCCTGTCAGGGCCCAGGTCTGACAGAATCTGTGCAGAAGATCTAGTTGCTGCTGTAGGCCCTCCTCGGTTGGTGACAGAAGCACCAGATCATCAGCAAACAGCAGACATTTGACGTCAGATTCTAGTAGGGTGAGGCAGGGTGCTGCAGACTGTACTAATGCCCTCACCAATTCATTTATATGTATGTTGAAGAGGGTTGGGCTTAAACTGCATCCCTGTCTCACCCCACCGCCCTCTGGAAAGAAATGTGTGTGTTTTTTTGCCAATTTTAATTGCACACTTGTTGTTGTGTACATGGATTGTATAATGTTTTTCCCCCAACACCACTTTCCATCAATTTGTATAGCAGACCCTCATGCCAAATTGAGTCAAATGCTTTTTTGAAATCAACAGACACTTTTGGCTCCCAAGTGGTGCAGTGGTCTAAGATACTGCATCTCAGTGCTAGAGTTGTCACTACAGACAACCTGGTTCAAATCCAGACTGTATCACAACTGGCTGTGATTGGGAGTCCCATAGGAAGGCGCACAATTGGCCCAGCATCGTCTGAGTTTGGCCGGTGAAGACTGTCATTGTAAATAAGAATGTATTTATTCTTAACTGACGTGCCTAGTTAAAAACCTTAAAAGCATGAGAAGACTTTGACTTTGGTTTGTTTGTTTGTCAGTTAGTGTGTGCAGGGTGAATACGTGGTCTGTCATACAGTAATTTGGTAAAAAGCCAATTTGACATTTGCTCAGTAAATTGTTTTCGCTGAGGAAATGAACTAGTCTGCTGTTAATGATAATGAAGAGGTTTTCCCAAGGTTGCTGTTGACATATATCCCACGGTAGTTATTGGGGTCAAATTTGTCTCCGCTTTTTTGGATTGGGGTGATCAGTCCTTGGTTCCAATTATTGGGGAAGATGCCAGAGCTGGATGATGTTAAAGAGTTTAAGTATATTTTATAATTTCATTGAGGATACCATCAACACTACAGGCCTTCATGGGTTGGAGGGTTTGTATTTTGTCCTGCAGTTCATTCAATGTAATTGGAGAATCCAGTGGGTTCTGGTAGTCTTTAATAGTTTATTCTAGGATGTGCATTGTCAAAGTCAGACATTGATACATAGGTCTACTTTATACCAAATTAGCATGCCCCCTGAGTCTCTTCCCTGTTTCACACCTGGTAGTTTTGTGGATGGGACTACCAGCTCTCTGTAAGCTAGAGGGCAACCAGTGGGTCCGTCACCTTTATACCATGTTTCTTGTAGGATGACAATGTCTGTATTTACAATTTCTTTGATGAAGTCTGAGTTCCTGCTCTTGTATATTCCAGGATGAGATAGTAAAAGCTTTGTGTTCCATAGTGTCTAGTGTTGTTTTTGTGTGGTTTAGGCCCGGACCATCACAGTAGGTGTGAGCAGAGCATGTCGAGCGTCTCTCTCTCTCTCTCTCGCTCTCTCTCTCTCTCTCTCTCTCTCTCTCTCTCTCTCTCTCTCTCTCTCTCTCTCTCTCTCTCTCTCTCTCTCTCTCTCGTGGCAGAGAGCAGTGAGACTGTGTAGCTCATGAAGCAGACTGAGACTCTGGCAGTAAGAAGCTAAAGTATGTCTCCTCAAAATATGTTCTACGTTGACTCATTCTTCTAACCACAGCACAATCTCTTCCAACGGGCTGAGAACGGTACACACACACACACACACACACACACACACACACACACACACACACACACACACACACACACACACACACACACACACACACACACACACACACACACACACACACACACACACACACAGAGCAGACAGTCTGAAAAGAAACTAAATGTCTCGCCCTGCTAATCAAACACACTTTTTTACTGTTTATTAACTGTCCCGGCGTGGGTGTAAACTGAGGGAAAGAGAGAGGGAGTGAGAAAGAGAGAACACACCGAGTTACACAGTTTATATCCTCTTGGATTTATTTGTGTACATAACTCATTCTTAGTCATCTCTTGCCCAGTTTGTCTTGCTCTCATTCTCTCTTAGTCAGTCTCTTGCCCAGTTTGTCTTGCTCTCATTCTCTCTTAGTCAGTCTCTTGCCCAGTTTGTCTTGCTCTCATTCTCTCTTAGTCAGTCTCTTGCCCAGTTTGTCTTGCTCTCATTCTCTTTTAGTCATACTCTTGCCCAGTTTGTCTTGCTCTCATTCTCTCTTAGTCAGTCTCTTGCCCAGTTTGTCTTGCTCTCATTCTCTCTTAGTCATTCTCTTGCCCAGTTTGTCTTGCTCTCATTCTCTCTTAGTCATTCTCTTGCCCAGTTTGTCTTGCTCTCATTCTCTCTTAGTCATTCTCTTGCCCAGTTTGTCTTGCTCTCATTCTCTCTTAGTCATTCTCTTGCCCAGTTTGTCTTGCTCTCATTCTCTCTCAATCTTTCTCTCACACATACACACACACACTCCAACTCCCACACACCCAGTTACCGGGATTCACATAAGCATCAAATTAACGTAGTGCTTTTGAACTGAAACAGTACACCCACAGAGCTCTCACATCTGCCACACTAAATTATTCTGTTCACCGTCGCTGTTCAAAGGGAACAGACAGGAGACAGGCAGCCTCAACCAAGACCAATGCTCTCAGAACAACAACATAAGAGAGAAAATACACTAACAGACTCCTGTCAGAGAGAAAGAGGTCTCCTCTCCTCTCTTCTCTGTTCATTCCCACTTCATGCTCCCAGGGGTGTCAAACTCATTCCATGAGGGCCGAGTGTCTGCAGGTTTTTGGCTTTTCCTTTCAATTAAGAACTAGACAACCAGGTGAGGGGAGTTCCTTACTGATTAGTGACCTTAATTCAAGGGTGGAGTGAAAACCCACAGGCTCTCGTCCCTCCATATAAAACACCCATACGTTTACTATTTCGTTAGTGGGTGTGCGTCATCTTGTGCTTTTCACTAGACATTTTACGTGAGAAATCAAACTTGATCCCTCTCCACAGATACACAGCGACACTATAGATGGAGAACAATAACATAGTGTAGCAGTGTCATCAGATAACACCTGAAACACACACCAAACTAAGGAAGACATCTTGAACTGCAACAGCTGGTTAAAGTCTCGGCACATCAACATCTACCCTCTCTCTCCAGGGCAACTGTCCGTTTGAGACCACTAAGGAGCCAGAGGTCAGCTGCGATAAATGTACAGAGACAGGGGCTTGTCCCGGGGTTAACAGAGAGAGGAATCCCCTGACTGGCCTCTGCTACTGGTCCCCTCTCTCTCTCTCTCTCTCTCTCTCTCTCTCTGTCACACACAGCCCACCTCCTCTCTCCACAAACACACTCACTCACCAGCATGGCCCTCCTGTTGTATTGTGCTGATGTCGGATCCTGTCTCCATGTCGGGCTTCACGGGTTGTGTGAAGGTTACAGTAACAGACATGACCTAGCCTAGGGCAGATAGAGAGCTCTGCTACTGTCTCCCTGTACTACAGACACTCTGTTCTCTCTCTCTCTCTCTCTGCTCGCCACTACAGCCTCTGAGCTGAGCCAAACCAAGGCTGCAGTGTTACACTGTCTGTCTCACTGCCTCTATGGAGAAAGAGAGAGGGGAGGGAGGAAAAGAAAGAGAGAGAGAGACAGGGGCCAGCAGACCGCCTTTTCCACAATGTTCTCTCTCACTCTCTGATTTTAAAGATACAGTGTCACTTTTCTTTTGAACATAAAAATGACTGTGATACTCGGTACTAATGAAGTTTGGTGTCTCTCTCTCTGTGTGTGTGTGTGTGTGTGTGTGTGTGTGTGTGTGTGTGTGTGTGTGTGTGTGTGTGTGTGTGTGTGTGTGTGTGTGTACTGTATGTGTGGGTGAGAGGGAAAGGGGCAAAAGAGCATGGGGGAGTCCTCAAAACTTTAATGATTAAGTCCTCTTCTAGAGCAATTTGTTCTGCCCATATAACACGTAGATAATACAGAGAGGGTTTGCGTGTCCCTGAGAGGGGTTTGAGTGTCCCTGAGAGGGTTTGAGTGTCCCTGGGAGGGGTTTCAGTGTCCCTGAGAGGGTTTGAGTGTCCCTTAGAGGACTTTCAGTATCCCTGAGAGGGGTTTCAGTGTCCCTGAGAGGGGTTTGGGTGTCCCTGAGAGGGGTTTCAGTGTCCCTGAGAAGGGTTTGAGTGTCCCTGAGAGAGTTTGAGTGTCCCTCAGAGTGTTCCTGAGAGGGCTTTGCGCTCTAAATGGACTGGGAGAGGGGTACCATTCAAAGGTGCACTATGCAGAAATCGCTCCACCATTTCCTGGTTGCTAAAATTCTAATCGTTCGCTTAATTTCAGGTTTGACCAAAACAAGCAGTCATTGTGTAGAGAATTATTGTACCATCTAAACCGCTGTGAAATATATTTTCCATAACCAAAAATATTGTAATTTCAGCTGTTTGAAGCTGGTGTACAAAACTGAAAGTAAAAAACTAAACTTAAGAACATGAAGCATAGAAATTGAGCACAAAGAACTGATCTACCGCTTCTTAGACTTGCTATCAATAAGAATGAAAGATCTACAACTCACATTTCTATGTGAATTTGGTTGGGCCGTCCAAAAGGTAACATATTGTAGCTTTAAGCACTTTCAAATATACTGTATATTTGAAAAACAATACCTTCCCAATATTGAGTTGCACCCCCTTTTGCCTTCAACACAGCCTCAATTCATCGGGGCATGGATTCTTCAAGGTGTCGAAAGCGTTCCATAGGGATGCTGGCCCATGTTGACTCCAATGCTTCCCTCAGCTGTGTCACGTTGGCTGGTAGTGGATCTCTACTCCGAATAGCTCGTTCCATCTCATCCCACAGATGCTCAATTTGATTGCAATCTGGTGACAGGGCAAGCCACTGCAGTAGGCTGAATTCACTATCATGTTTGTGGAACCATTTCTGGGCAATCCTAGCCTTGTGGCATGGGCTATTACCTGCTGAAAAAAAACATTAGCAGATGAATACACTCAGGGGCGCAACTTTGGTTTTAGAAGTGGGGGGGACATAACTTGACGGTGGGTCTGGGGGTCCTGCCTTAGAATTTTTTTTGGCATCTCTCAGCTAATTTCCTGCATTTCTACTAGGGCTGTCCCCAACAACAAAGCGTGTATTTTTCCATATACTGTATAGACACACTCTATGTGTTTTAGTTATGCTTCTGAAGTTGCCGGTAATAGCAAACACCAGCGGTCGGCAAACTTTTCCATTTGGAGTGCCAATTTATCTGACCATTTCTACCAATCTGAGTGCCTGTTATGATTTTCATATGCACACTTATAAACACTCGTTTATAAGTTTAATTTAATTTATAATAGTATTTTTATCTAAAAATCATTGTCTGAGGTTAATCTACATTATATCTAAATGAAAATAATACAAACTTATTGCCATTGCTAACTATGTAAAAATAGCATACATAAAGCCAACATAGAAAAACATTGCAGCCTGCAGGTAGAAAATATCCTGATAAAAGAAATATCCTATAAATCACATTGGCTACGCATAGCCTGTAGCCTGCAACAAACGTTAAATATTGTATCAACTATAAACTGGGTCACCAGAAACTCGCACAAGCAAACTTAAGACAATCATAAATACTATCAGACATTCCCAAATGGGCACATTTATAGGCCTGCGTTTGACTAGGCCACGTAGACTAGTCCTACTTCTATAGGCATAATCAGGTTCATGTCCTTACTCAACATTGACAGGACTGTTTCAATCAAAATAGATTAATACATTGACAAAACTCATAAATGGAATGAAAGTTGTTGTTTCTCACAAGTGTACCATAGGTTGTGAGTTCTGCAAAACACATTTCCATTCCGACAATGAGAACTGTAGGCCTAAATGACTGTAATAATAATACAGGGCATAAAATTAACACCCGCCACCTGCCAAATGCGGGTAGATTTTGGCAGTGGCGGGTAAGATGTCCATTTCAACAGCCAAATTGGAGGGTGTTCAGGGCACCACAGTGCGAGCATTTCACTCGCATTTGTGAAGATAAAATAGTCAAGTATGACGACATTTAAAGCAAAGTAAATGCTGCACTAGCAGTTTTCAAATTATTTCTGCTGCTTTGTTTCATAGCTTGTAAAAATAATCGCACAAAGTCAAATAACTACAAATCCTATAGTCTATACTACCTTGAGCTGCAACAGTGCCTGGCTAGGGGCTGTGCGCAGTGCATGTGAAGATCTACGTGAAATATTTGTTTTTAGAAGCGATGTGCACAGGCATAACAGTTGGTCTAATTTACTTGAAATGAAAGTCTACTGAAGTGAGACTTTGTCCTTGTGTTTCTTGGCTATTTACATGGTTTTATTCACAACCTAGGTTGTTTTTCAATGTTTGATTTCAACTGCTAGGGAAGAGAAGACAATGCATCTATTAGTCAGACTCAATCTCACAGACACATGATTCTGGAGTCGTGTTAACACGGTAACCTCCCGCCCTTAAAGGAGCAGGTGAACATGTTTGTTTTATCTGTGATATTTTGTTTAAAGGCTCAGGTCACAAAAAATTGGAAATTAAACGAAGTACCAAATTACTTCTTACTAGTAAAACACTTATTGTTTTAGAAACATTACAAAGCATAATTTTAGCTGAAAAAATTATCCAAAACATTTATTTAAGGCCCTATATTGAATACATTAACATAAATTACAGTAACCAAACAAACATGGCAGATTAGAAATTATGTGAATTAACAGTAAATGTAGGCTACTAACGGTGATATACTGTATGTAATGGGGAATTAATAGACACAGAAAACAATGCACAAAATGAAGTTATGAAACAATGAATACACACAAAATGGCGGGAGAGAGCACATTCTGGAGAGAGACGTGCCTTGTGTGTCTGAGCCACAATCCCCATATTCTTGGACAGTGTCATCCCCATGGCCTCCTCAATGGATTAGTCCACTGAGACAGGCGCAAATCAGACAGGTGTCTTGTATGCCATGAAAAAAGAAATCTATTTGCGACTGCTGGACTAATAAAATCAAATGTTTTCAACAGAACCCTTTTGTCATACAGTATTCCATATAAGGCACTCAGACCTTATGAAAGTTGTACAGTATACCCTTAATCTTTTAATAAATCAAATCTAGAGATACATTCCTTGACATTTCTATTGTGACATAAGCAACCTTCTAATTAATGGCAATGCATTTCTTAGCTGCTATAAATGCTAGGTTACACAGTTTCTTCTAATAACAGTCTCCAGTATCAACATTTCCAAGCAAACAAAAACAGGGAGAAGGGAGAATCTGTAGACATGCTGAGATAAAAGAACACACTCTATGCCAGAATTCAGCCTTCACAAGATCATAACACGCAAATATGTCCTTTTTTGTGTTTTACACCTCCAGCAGAGGAATTACATTTCTGAGTGTATGATATTCAGTTTCACTGGCATATAGTATGTTCTGTGGATGGTCTTAAACCCATGGGACTGCAGGGTTGGAGACTGCAGGCCAGGTGGAATGGAAAGCTTAAGCAGGATCTGGGAAACCAGCACCTAAACTGTTAGTCCAATGTAAAATAAAACATAACAAACTCTCCTTAACCTTCTATCCACAACCTAGACTACACAAGGACAGCTAGAAGCCTGGCACACAAGGCTACGCTTTACCTAACAATATTACCCAATCCACATACCTAACCAAACAACTCCCCAATTTCCTAACATACACGCGCGCATTCACACGCGCACACACACACAGGGCTCTTCTAATGTACCTCAGCTAAAAAATGACTCCCACGTATGCCCTGTAGACAAACACAACTAACAGGAACAGAACTACTGAACACATCTACTCCCAGCTCTGTTATTACCAAACAAGCAACCTGGAGAGACAGCATTAATAAGACACACACACGCACATGCACACATACACATACACACTTGGACAGGGCATGGGCTTGGCCTTTATTCAGCTTGATTTAACTAATGGATACCCGGAGCCTGCTTTACCTAGGAAAACATCTCACTTAACAGAGTTTGTTAAGTGTGTGTGTGCGCACGTGTGTAAGAGAGAGAGAGAGAGAGAGAGAGAGAGAGAGAGAGAGAGAGAGAGAGAGAGAGAGAGAGAGAGAGAGAGAGAGAGAGAGAGAGAGAGAGAGAGCATATCCTCATAGATGATCAGGCACTTATATTCTAGCTAGACCGTTGTAGAAGAGAGAAGGGAGGGAGGGAGGGACGGCTGTCATTACACATCCATCACATAATTTCCTTTCCAGATGCTCCTCCACAGGAAACAGAAATCACTCAGTACACAACAGTAACACTACAATATACTACAGTACACTACAATACACAACAGTATACAACAGTAACACTACACTACACTACAGTACACTAAAGTAACACTACAGTACACTACAGTACACTAAAGTAACACTACAGTACACTACATTAAAACTAAAGTAACACTACAGTACACTACAGTACACTAAAGTAACACTACAGTACACTACATTAAAACTAAAGTAACACTACAGTACACTAAAGTAACACTACACTAAACTACATTAAAACTAAAGTAACAGTACAGTAGACTACAGTAACACTACAGTACACTACAGTACACTAACACTACACTACACTACATTAAAACTAAAGTAACACTACAGTACACTACAGTAACACTACAGTAACACTACAGTACACTACAGTACACTACAGTACACTACAGTAAAACTAAAGTAACACTACACTACACTACATTAAAACTAAAGTAACACTACAGTACACTAAAGTAACACTACAGTACTCTACAGTACACTAAAGTAACACTACACTATACTACATTAAAACTAAAGTAACACTACAGTATACTACAGTAACACTACAGTACACTACAGTACACACTACAGTACACTACAGTACACTACAGTACACTAAAGTACACTAAAGTAACACTACAGTACTCTACAGTACAGTAAAGTAACACTATACTACATTAAAACTAAAGTAACACTACAGTACAGTAAAGTAAAACTAAAGTAACACTACAGTACAGTAAAGTAACACTAAAGTAACACTACAGTAACACTACAGTAAAACTAAGGTAACACTACAGTACACTAAAGTAACACCACAGTACACTACAGTACACTAAAGTAACACTACACTACACTACATTAAAACTAAAGTAACACTACAGTACACTACAGTACACTAAAGTAACACTACAGTACACTACATTAAAACTAAAGTAACACTACAGTACACTAAAGTAACACTACACTAAACTACATTAAAACTAAAGTAACAGTACAGTACACTACAGTAACACTACAGTACACTACAGTACACTAACACTGCACTACACTACATTAAGACTAAAGTAACACTACAGTACACTACAGTAACACTACAGTAACACTACAGTACACTACAGTACACTACAGTACACTACAGTAAAACTAAAGTAACACTACACTACACTACATTAAAACTAAAGTAACACTACAGTACACTAAAGTAACACTACAGTACTCTACAGTACACTAAAGTACCACTACACTATACTACATTAAAACTAAAGTAACACTACAGTATACTACAGTAACACTACAGTACACTACAGTACACACTACAGTACACTACAGTACACTAAAGTACACTAAAGTAACACTACAGTACTCTACAGTACAGTAAAGTAACACTATACTACATTAAAACTAAAGTAACACTACAGTACAGTAAAGTAAAACTAAAGTAACACTACAGTACAGTAAAGTAACACTAAAGTAACACTACAGTAACACTACAGTAAAACTAAAGTAACACTACAGTACACTAAAGTAACACCACAGTACACTACAGTACACTAAAGTAACACTACACTACACTACATTAAAACTAAAGTAACACTACACTACACTACACTACGTTAAAACTAAAGTCACACTACAGTACACTAAAATAACAACACAGCAGATCACCACACACAGGACACACCACAATGCACCACTGAGAAGGTAAGAGATGATAGAACATTGATACATTGAGGCTCCTGAGTGGCGCAGCGGTCTAAGACACTGCATCTCAGTGCTAGAGGAATCACTACAGACACCCTGGTTCAACTCCAGGCTGTATCACAAACGGCTGTGATTGGGAGTCCCATAAGGCGGTGCACAATTGGTCCAGCGTCGTCCGGGTTTGGCCGTTGTAGGTGTCATTGTAAATAAGAATTTGTTCTTAACCGACATGCCTAGTTAAATAAAGATTACTTTTTTTTGTTTTACTTTACGGCAACATCAAAGCAGCAGCAGAACAGAAAGTAACCCAATGGTAAACCTGCTTTTAAAGGAGCAATGGATGAGTTTAGTACATCCGCTGTGTGTTTAGATATAGTACTCTCTCTCTCTCTCTCATGCACACACACACACTAAAAAACATACATATGAATAGATAAATTGGTCTCCACAAAGTTTGCTGCCTCAGTTGATAATGGCAATTTGCATATACTCCAGAATGTCATGAAGAGTGATCAGATGAATTGCAATTCCCTCTTTGCCATGAAAATGAACTTAATCCCCAAAAAACATTTCCACTGCATTTCAGCCCTGCCACAAAGGGACCAGCTGCCATCATGACAGTGATTGTCTCATTAACACAGGTGAGAGTGTTGACGAGGACAAGGCTGGAGATCACTCTGTCATGCTGATTGAGTCAGAATAACAGACTGGAAGCTTTAAAAGGAGGGTGGTGCTTGAAATCATTGTTCTTCCTCTGTCAACCATGGTTACCTGCAAGGAAACACGCACCGTCACCATTGCTTTGCACAAAAAGGGCTTCACAGGCAAGGATATTGCTGCTGGTAAGATTGCACCTAAATCAACCATTTATCGGATCATCAAGAACTTCAAGGAGATAGGTTCAATTGTTATGAAAAAGGTGTCAGGGCGCCCAAGAAAGTCCAGCAAGCGCCAGGACCGTTGAAAAAATCAACCTAAAGTTGATTCAGCTGCGGGACCACCAGTGCAGAGCTTGCTCAGGAATGGCAGCAGGCAGAAGGCAGGTGTGAGTGCATCTGCACGCACAGTGAGGCGAAGACTTTTGGAGGATGGCTTGGTGTCAAGAAGGGCAGCAAAGAAGCCACTTCTCTCCAGGAAAAACATCAGGGACAGACTGATATTCTGCAAAAGGGATTGGACTGCTGAGGACTGGGGTAGAGTCATTTTCTCTGATGATTCCCCTTTCCGATTGTTTGGGCCATCCGGAAAACACCTTGTCCGGAGAAGTGGGGTTGCTTCTCAGCCAAGGGAGTGGGCTCACTCACAATTTTGCCTAAGAACACAGACATGAATAAAGAATGGTACCAACACATCCTCCGAGAGCAACTTCTCCCAACCATCCAAGAACATTTTGGTGACGACCAATGCCTTTTCCAGCATGATGGAGCACCTTGCCATAAGGCAAAAGTGATAACTAAGTGACTCGGGGAACAAAACATCAACATTTTGGGTCCATGGTCAGGAAACTCCCCAGACCTTAATCCTATTGAGAACTTGTGGTCGATCCTCAAGAGGCGGGTGGACAAACAAAAACCCACAACTTCTGACGAACTCCAAGCATTGATTATGCAAGAATGGCCTGCCATCAGTCAGGATGTGGCCCAGAAGTTAATTGACAGCATTCCAGGGTGGATTGCAGAGGTCTTGAAAAAGAATGGTCAACACTGCAAATATTGACTCTTTGCATAAACTGAATGTCTTTGTCAATGAAAGCCTTTGACACTTATGGAATACTTGTAATTATACTTCAGTGTACCATAGTAACTACTGACATAAAGATCTAAGAACACTGAAGCAGCAAACTTTGTGGAGACCAATACTTGTGTCATTCTCAAAACGTTTGGCCACGACTGTATACTGAACAAACATATAAACACAACATTTCAATGATTTTACTGAGTTACAGTTTATATAAGGAAATCAGTCAATTGAAATAAACAAATTAGGCCCTAATCTATGGATTTCACATGACTGGGCAGGTGTGGGAGGGCATAGGCCCACCCACTTGGAAGCCAGGCCTTCCCACTGTTGAGCCAGGCCCAGCCAATCTGAATAAGTTTTTCCCCCAAAGGGGCTTTATTACAGACAGAAATACTCCTCAGTTTCAACAGCTCTCTTGGAGGCTGGTCTCAGAAGATCCCGCCAGTGAAGAAGCCGGATGTGGAGGTCTGAGCTGGCGTGGTTACACGTGGTCTGCGGTTTTGAGGCCGGTTGGACGTACTGCCAAATTCTCTAAAACATAATTGAAGGCACCTTTTGTTAGAGAAATTAACATTCAAACTTGAGACATCTGTGGCATTGTGTTATGTGATAAACCTGCACATTTTAGAGTGACCTTTTACTGTCCTCAGCACAAGGTGCACCTTTGTAATGATCATTCTGTTTAATCAGCCTCTTGATATGCCACTCCTGTCAGGTGGATGGATTATCTTGGCAAAGGTGAAATGCTCACTAACAAGGATGTAAAAAGATTTGTGCACAAAATATGAGTGAAATAAGCCTTTTGTGTGTATGCAAAATGTCTGGCATCTTTTTTTTCAGCTCACGAAACATGGGACCGACACTTTACATGTTGCGTTTATATTTTTGTTCTTTGTAGGTTTTTCAATAGAGTAGTTAAAAGTATGGGTTTGAATGGAGAAGGACAAGTGAATATGTTTTAAGAACATGTTTTAAGCACAATTGGCCCAGCGTCGTCTGAGTTTAGCCGGTGTAGGTCGTCATTGTAAATAAGAATTTGTTCTTAACTGACTTGCCTAGGTAAATAAAGGCTAAATAAAAAATAATGATAATTATCTGACACGCTGTGACCCCTGAAGGACTAAACATACAAAAATAAACTAGCAGGATGGAGGGATGAGGGAGGGAGGGATGAGGGAGGGAGGGATTACTAGAACATTAACATCTGGAGCGGATAGCTATCTGGAGAGAACATTACGAGGTCTAATTAGTGGTTCTCACCTGGTATTTTACTGAAGCACTTTACACACGTGTGTGTTTGTGTGTGTTTGTGTGTGTACGTGTGTGTGTGTGTATGTGTATGTGTGTGTGAGAATGGAAACATCTACAAGGCCCAAGAGACAGGAGAGGGAGGAAATAGTAAAAAAAGTGTATCAACCTCATCTAGTGGATAACAGAGGGATGATGGCTGAATAGAAGGATAGAAGAGGAGAAGAAGAAGAGAGGGAGAGAAGAGAAGAAGAAGAAGAAGAAGAAGAAGAAGAAGAAGAAGAAGAAGAAGAAGAAGAAGAAGAAGAAGAAGAAGAAGAAGAAGAAGAAGAAGAAGAGAAGGAGAAGGAGAAGGAGAGAAGGAAAGAAGAGAAGACAGTTTCTCTCTATTACTCACCATTAGCAAAGACAAAATGCTCTTGATAAAATCTGAACAGGAACATTTTACATAATGCTTGACATAAGGTCTGTACCCAA
Organism: Thymallus thymallus; assembly: GCA_023634145.1. Lineage (NCBI taxonomy): Eukaryota > Metazoa > Chordata > Actinopteri > Salmoniformes > Salmonidae > Thymallus > Thymallus thymallus. The sequence continues at coordinate 14,338,487 of CM042403.1, read as the reverse complement.
AACAGTGAAAACAGGATGGCCTGCATCCATAACAATGGACCCACTGACTGAAGCACTGACCCCAGTGCAGAGCATCACACACATGAGAAACCAACTGAACATAATCCCAGAGATGTGGCATAGCGCATGATTCACTACAGTCTGTGTGTAAATGAAAAAAAAAAATGAAAAAGAGAGAGAGAGAAATTGAAAGAGAAAGAGAAAAATTATTAATCCTCTATGTCCTCAAAACACAACCAACCAAAGCGTAAACCAAACTAAATGGCTACTGTAAGTACTTGAAAAGTCCATACTACCTACCTGTAAAATCACAGAGGTGGGTCAACAAACGTCTATCCATCCACAAATACTATGGGGTGTACTGTATGCCGACCCCATGAAACATGTTTTTGTAGCACCAGAGAGTACTACACAACTGTGCCAATAATTGTCACGCAAGCCTAAACCCATACAAGGTCTTTACAACACACACAAAAAACACTTCTTATACAACAGTACCAAGCTGATGGTTATACCACCCACTGCCATAGGGCCTGGGCCTCTGATATAGATATACAATATATGTGATTACATGTAATACAAGCCAAAGATGCGTAACCTGCTTACTGTCTACCGTACACAATTGAACGATTGAGTGCTATGCTATTACTAAGTCAAACTATGTTTCTAAATGTTTTCAAGTGAGTGAGACAGTGAGCGGGATAAAAAATATGTGTTGACTCTAAACTGACACACTGTTGGTGACAATGTTGGGAAATATTGATAAAGGGCTGAGACAATGTTGAGCCACGTTGATATACTACGGACACTATGCAGACGTAGATGTAAATGTGCTTAGGCATAGAAACATCCCTAAGGTATTGTTGATGTAAACTGTTGGCCTTATTTTTGGACAATGTTTTCCTCAGCTTCATAGAGGGGATAAATGCCTTGTTAAAACAGGCGTGTTTTGCAGTCAAACTAAAAATACACACTTAATGGATTCTTTAAAGGAGAAGAAAACACATTTAGAAAAAGGACAAAAAAACAACTGTCTTAAACAATAGCATAATCCACTCATAAAGGCAAAGCAATATTACATTTCTTATCACTGGTTTCAGATCAGATTTTCCATATCAACAATATTTTCCCTCATCATTAGAGTATAAAACCAGAGCTCAGTTGAGGAGAAACGCAACCAAGCTCACCCTCTAGTGGATGTCAAAGAGTATTACAAAATACACAATGTGTGCGTGTGTGTGCGTGCATGTGTGTGTGTGTGTACTCACTGCTCTCGATGGACAGCTGCCTGTGGAATTCTGGGCTGTGGAAGTTGGTTTCCACAGGGACGCTGATGGTGCGTCTCAGCTGCCGGACCTTACATGACTCTGACCTCTGCTCCTGAAACAAAAACTGCTGAGAGACAGAGAGAGAGAGAGAGAGAGAGAGAGAGAGAGAGAGAGAGAGAGAGAGAGAGAGAGAGAGAGAGCGAGAGAGAGGGGGGGGGGGGGGGGGGGGGGGAGAGAACGAAAGATTGACAGAAACACACAAACAAAAAGTAAGAAGGAAAGAAAGAAGTTCTCTTCAGGCCTTTTCACACATAGTTTGGAGCTACAGTTCCAATCAGAGTTTGAGTATTTGTTCATCGTTACATTGTATTTTCTTCATTTGGTCTGGTTGGTTTCACATTGCCAAATGAACAAAAATTTCTAAACAAAATCACATGTCCAAGTAAGTCATTTTGTTTATTGGATAAAAATGCTCAAGCTGAATCCCTTTATGATTATCATGAAGCATCACTGTGTGTCCGACAAGTGATGCTTCATGCTTCATGATAATCGTTAATATATTTAACGTGTCCAATTAACAAATGGCTTGCATGGACACTTGGCTTTGTTTATGAATTTTTGTTAATTTGATATTTGTGAAACCAACCAGACCAAATGAAAAAAAAATACAAATCCAACATGAAAAGGCTATATATATATATATATATATTTTTTTTTTAGGAAATACAGTTAAGAGTGAGGGTTGCTGATAATGGGCCTCTACACCTATGTAGATATTCCATTAAAAATAAGCCGTTTCCCGCAACAATAGTCATTTACAACAATTACAATGTCTACACTGTATTTCTGATCAATTTGATGTTATTTTAATGGACAAAAACAAATACTTTTCTAAGTGACCCCAAACTTTTGAACGGTAGTGTATGTGTGAAAACGCTCTTACTCCTGTATGTGTATTTAAGATCACAGAGTACAGAGGTGTACAGTGTTGTCTCTGAGGTCTTGATGAATGTGTATAATAGATCTAAACCAGAGAAGACATTAGCAGGACATTAGTCAGTGTCAGGACAAGGCCTTTCTTCTCCACCATGCATACTGAACACTGAGTCCCCATTGATTAGACAGGCACAGACAAAAGGAGGAATGGCTTGTATGAGAGAGGGATGAGAGGGACAGTAAAAAGAGGAGGCCTGATGTCCTTTCAGCAGTGTGATAATGTCTTATCGAGCCTAGCGCTCACAGGTCAGCTCAATAACTCTCCTCTCCTCTCCTCTCCTCTCCTCTCCTCTCCTCTCCTCTCCTCTCCTCTCCTCTCCTCTCCTCTCCTCTCCTCTCCTCTCCTCTCCTCTCCTCCCCTCCCCTCCCCTCCCCTCCCCTCCCCTCTCCTCTCCTCTCCTCTCCTCTCCTCTCCTCCCCTTACCTCTCCATCTTTCTCTCCAAAAGCATACAGCTTAGCATACAGTACTAATGATAGGGCTTTATTAGAGCGCCCTCAACTGGTGACATTTTGTCTTTAGATTCACTGGGGAGTGGATAGGGCAAGAGAGGTCTCTCTCGTTTCCTCTCTCCTTTTCCATTAGGGAATGAATAGCTGCAGGTCAGAGTTCCTTTAATAAATGGGAGTGGGGCAGAGTTATTTTGATAAATGGGAGTGGGGCAGAGTTCCTTGAATAAATGGGAGTGGGGCAGAGTTATTTTAATAAATGGGAGTGTGGCAGAGTTCCTTTAATCAATGGGAGTGTGGCAGAGTTCCTTTAATAAATGAGAGTGTGGCAGAGTTCCTTTAATAAATGGGAGTGTGGCAGAGTTCCTTTAATAAATGGGAGTGTGGCAGAGTTCCTTTAATAAATGGGAGTGGGGCAGAGTTCCTTTAATAAATGGGAGTGGGGCAGAGTTCCTTGGATAAATGGGAGTGGGGCAGAGTTCCTTGGACGGGAGGGAAAATCGAAGGCTGAGAAATGAGCAGCTCTTTTCTGTAAGGGTGAAAAGGTTGAACATCAATAACCCTAAACCTTTGATAACTTTCCCCTGCAAGCCTTCTTCTCTCCAGGGACAGTTTAATGTGTTTCTTCTACCCTTGCTCTTTTGTTTTGATCAGTTTTATGTCCTAGGAGTGTGGTACTCTTTCCTCTCTCTCTCTCTCTCCCTTCTCACCAGTGGGAATCTCTCCTCCTCGTTCATCTTGAGATAAGGAAGGTGTCAGTCCGGTTTTTAGAATAGTCTGCCTTTAGCCAGGATGTATCAGCAGATTTACAATTACAAAAACAATAGCTGCAGAATCAAAGCAGAGAGTGCCAAGGTATTGTGTCTGTATTGTGTATGTGTGTGTATGTACTGTACTGCATGTATGTGTGTACAGTGCATTCGGAAAGTATTCACAACCTTGACTTTTTACACATTTTGTTACGTTACAGACATAATCTAAAATTGATTTAATTGTTTTTTTCTCCTCAATCTTCACACAATACCCCATAATGACGAAACAAAACAGTTTTTTTGACATTTTTATTACAAATAAAAACACTAAATATCACATTTACATAAGTATTCAGACCCTTTACTCAGTACTTTGTTGAAGCACCTTTGGCAGCAATTACAGCATCGAGTCTTCTTGGGTATGAAGCTACAAGCTTGCCACACCTGTATTTGGAGAGATTCTCCCATTCTTTTCTGCAGATCCTCTCAAGCTCTGTCAGGTTGGATGGGGAGCGTCGCAGCTTTTTTTAGGTCTCTCCAGAGATGTTAGATCCGGTTCAAACCCGGGCTCTGGCTGGGCCACTCAAGGACATTCAGAGACTTGTCCCGAAGCCACTCCTGCGATGTATTGGCTGTGTGCTTAGTGTCGTTGTCCTGTTGGAAGGTGAACCTTCGCCCCAGTCTGAGGCCCTGAGCGCTCTGGAGCAGGTTTTCATAAAGGATCTCTCTGTACTTTGATCTGTTCATCTTTCCTTCAATCCTGACTAGACTCCCAGTCCCTGCCGCTAAAAAACATCCCCACAGCATGATGCTGCCACCACCATGCTTCACCGTAGGGATGGTGCCAGGTTTCCTCCTGACGTGACGCTTGGCATTCAGGCCAAAGAGTTCAGTCTTGGTTTCATCAGACCAGAGAATCTTGTTTCTCATGGTCTGCCAAATAGGTACCTAAAGGACTCTCAAACTCCAAGAGGGCTGTAATGTGCCTTCTGTCTGGCCACTCTACCATAAAGGCCTGATTGGTGGAGTGTTGCAAAGATGATTGTCCTTCTGGAAGTTTCTCCCATCTCCACAGAGGACCTCTGGAGCTCTGTCAGAGTGACCATCGGGTTCTTGGTCACCTCCCTGACCAAGGCACTTCTCCCCCGATTGCTCCGTTTGGCAGGGCGGCCAGCTCTAGGAAGAGTCTTGGTGGTTCCAAACTTCTTCCATTTGAGAATGATGGAGGCTACTGTGTTGTTGAGGACCATCATAGCTGCAGGAATGTTTTTGTATCCTTCCCCAGATCTGTGCCTAGACAGAATCCTGTCTCGGAGCTCTACGAACAATTCCTTTGACCTAATGACTTGGGTTTTGCTCTGACACGCACTGTAAACTGTGGGACCTTATATAGACAGGTGTGTGCCGTTCCAAATCATGTCCAATCAATTGAATTTACCACAGGTGGACTCCAATCAAGTTGTAGAAACAACTCAAGGATGATGAATGAGTCCCCCCTCCCCCCCCCCCCCCCCCGGGGGATCAATAAAGTACCTATCTATCTATCTATCTATCTATCTATTTGCAAACATTTTGTTTTTTCGCTTTGTCATTATGAAGTATTGTGTGTAGAATGATGTGGGGAAAAATTATTGTATACATTTTAGAATAAGGCTGTAGCATAACAAAATGTGGAAAAGGGGAAGGGGTCAGAATACTTTCCGAATGCACTGTACATGTTAGCATTGAGTGTGTGCTGAATGCACTGTACATGCTAGCATTGAGTGTATGCTGAATGCACTGTACATGCTAGCATTGAGTGTATGCTGAATGCACTGTACATGCTAGCATTGAGTGTGTGCTGAATGCACTGTACATTCTAGTATTGAGTGTATGCTGAATGCACTGTACATGCTAGCATTGAGTGTATACTGAATGCACTGTACATTCTAGCATTGAGTGTGTGCTGAATGCACTGTACATTATAGCATTGAGTGTATGCTGAATGCACTGTACATGCTAGCATTGAGTGTGTGCTGAATGCACTGTACATTCTAGCACTGAGTGTATGCTGAATGCACTGTACATGCTAGCATTGAGTGTGTGCTGAATGCACTGTACATTCTAGCATTGAGTGTATGCTGAATGCACTGTACATTCTAGCATTGAGTGTATGCTGAATGCACTGTACATGCTAGCATTGAGTGTGTGCATGCATGTGTCTGCAAAAGAGCTTGAACTGAGAAGCCTCATGGCAGACTTTTGGAGCTAAGTGTGTTAGCTGTAGTTCCTTTTGTCAGTGTGTTGACCAGCTAGGTCAGCTAGGCCACCTATCAAAAGGTGTAAAATGTGTAGTATAGCAGGAAATTATTTTTAAAACTGCAAAATGTTCTCTTAGCCTCATGGCAAAATGTGAACAAAAGCATGAGATGAGCTATATAGCAGCAAAATAAATTCCCTGCTCCATAGCAAAAAGTGTGGAATTGTAGGAAATTTGCTGTAAAATAGCAGCATTTTCTCTTAGCCTCATGACAAAACGTGTAGAATAGTATTATAACCTCTGTTTACAGCATTATAAGCAGAGGTTGGTGCCCCAAATGAGGTAGTCCGGCCCTGCAGCTAGGTATTATGGCTATATAGGGACTCGTGTTCATCTCTCTGTAAACACTCTGTACCAAACTTGCCCTCCACTCTGTCGGAGTATCTGCTGCTAAATAAATAATGAAGTCAGCCCGTACAGCTATCCCAACTCTAAGTTCGGACCCACAGTCAGAAATAGACTAAGTTGCTCATTGCATAACAGCCAGTCTCTCTCTCTCTCTCTCTCTCTCTCTCTCTCTCTCTCTCTCAGCAGCACGTAGTAAAGTACACTAATTCCCTCATGTTTTTTTGGAGGAGCATTATGGAGTAGGGTTTATGTCAACCATTTTAACTTCCCTTAGAAGATAATCCCATGACTATGAGGCTTTTTGTTTATTTGGATCCCTATTAGCTTTTGCAGAAGCAGCAGCTACTCTTCCTGGGGTATACCACAAGAAACACAAAACATGACAAGTAACACTGATACACTGATAGACAAGGACAGTCACACAAATGTAAAATACAACAATATACAAACATTACAACTATTGTGGCTGCAGGAGTCGTAGCCACACTGTCAAATCAAATCAAATTAAATTCTATTGGTCACATACACGTGTTTAGCAGATGTTATCGAGGGTGTAGTGAAATGCTTGTGCTTCTAGCTCCGACAGTGCAGTAATATCTAACAAGTAATATCTAACGATTTCACAACATACACCCAAATACACACAAATCTAAGTAAGGAAAGGAATTAAGTGTCTGTGTGTCTGTGTTTGTTAGGGTTTGGCTGTGGTTAGACCTTACTCCCAATAAGGGGAGTGGTAGAACCACAGTCGAGCCCTCACACCCTAACTAGGGGAGGTATGATCCTCAATCAGAGACAGCTGTACAGGGTTGTCTCTGATTGGGGATTGCATTTAGGCACCCCACACATCCACCTGTGTGTGGGTCATTATTTTCAACAGTCACAGTACGTAAGTGTGTTTTCCGTTTTTGTTACCTGTATCGTGGTTTCTGTTTGTATAGTTCGTAACATTTGTGTTTATAGTTAAAATAAACCACCGCTGCACCTATCGCTGCGCTGCTCCTTGGTCTCTCTCTACACCCACTCGTGACAGTGTTGTTATTGTTGTTTTTGTGTTCGGTAAATTGTATGGTCTAATAGTCTCCATTCTGAGCTTCCTCTAGCTCCTCTATGGGCATGTGAACCATTCCTTACTACCATCAATTACTTTAATCTCAAGTGTTTACACACACACACACACACACACACACACACACACACACACACACACACACACACACACACACACACACACACACACACACACACACACACACACACACACACACACACACACACACACACACACACACACACACACACACATGCGCACAGTACTTAGTGTTATTATTCATACCGCAGTAACTTTGTCCCCTTTTGTGTCTGTGTGAATGGTTCTCTAAGGTGTTGGAAAGAGTATAGCATAGCAGTAAAACATAATGCTTTATGAGACCTGAGGTCCTAGGATATGCAGATGATCTTCAGCCAGCTCTAACTATTGTATTTCACTCTGACACATATTTAATTATTAATTTGTTGTATAGCTTTTGTGTATGTGTATGTGTATGTGTGTGTGTGTGTGTGTGTGTGTGTGTGTGTGTGTGTGTGTGTGTGTGTGTGTGTGTGTGTGTGTGTGTGTGTGTGTGTGTGTGTGTGTGTGTGTGTGTGTGTGTGTTTCTAGGGTGGGATGGGCGAGCTAGCAGTCTGTCATTGATTTTAATATAAAAATCCTTGTTTGTGCTATGAACTTCAGTACCTCTGCAGCAGGCAGTTAGGCAGGCGCCTCTAACCATGCACACACACACACACACACACACACACACACACACACACACACACACACACACACACACACACACACACACACACACACACAGCCACATGCGTCACTGTGACAGAGTAGAGCAGTCCACATTAGCACCACGGTGTTCAGCCATCCGATTCACTACACACCAGTAGCACCATTACCAGCACAGTACTATTACAGAAGAAAGGAGAGAGAGAGCGGAGAAGAAGATAGATGGGGGGAGGGGGAGGAGTAGGAGGGTAGAAGAGGAAATGAGGAGAGGGTAAAATACAGCAGAGACAGAACTGATGCGCTAGCTCAATACATACCTCATCTTTGTCCAGGAGCAGCATCTGACAGTCAGTGACCACACAGAACTTGGGGTTCCACACGGCCCTCTCGTCATAGGGGTGACCACACGACATCCAGTGGGCCGGGCGACCCCGCACGTCTAGAGAGAGAAAGTGGGAGAGAGAGGGACAGAGGGGGTAGAGAGAGAGAAAAAGAGAGAGAGAGAGAGGAGGGGTGGTAGAGAGAGAGGGGGAGGGAGAGAGATAGTGATAGAGAAAAATAGGAAAACTTGTTAATACAATATGTCAATGTGTTTCATATCTCAGCAGATTTTAAGACAGAGAGAAAACACTGGACTTTCAACTAAGAACAGAGCTGACAACCTGTGAGATGGGAATACAACACAAACTGAAAGTGAGTGAACAGAAAAAGCAAAAGGCAATCAGAGTTTTATTCCATGTGTCTCTTTCATGTAACTCGACTCTCACAACAAACGCTTCAGCTCAGTCAATATAAAACCCCTGATACACTTTACTCCTTATTGAGTATCTGACTAGAGGGCATTCACTGGAGGGTTTTCTGCTCCTTCCAACCCCATCTACACAATGTCAGAGGAGGAACATGATGAGTTTAAAACGCATGGCTACTCTCCTAGACAAGCTAAATAAGCAGCACCTGGATCTCAGATCTTATGAGATAAGTTTCCTATTGTTCATAGTAGAAATTAATTCATCAATCTACCTACACTGAACAAAAATATAAATGTAACATGCAACAATTTACAAGATTTTACTGAGTTACAGTTCATATAAGGAAATCAGTCAATTGAAATAAATTCTTTAGGCCCTAATCTATGATGGGAATACAGATATTGTCAGGCTCTGGCCATAGAGAAGCCTATTTGCTTCTCTATGTAGCTATGGTCAGAGTCTGACAGTGTTGTTCATTTCTGTTTCTGTGTGGGGTTTGGGTTGGATCCCTAATTAGAGGCAGCTGCACCGCATTGTCTCTAATTAGGGATCCTATATATATTGAGTCTGTCCTTCACTCTGGTGTGGGTCGTCGTCGTATATTATCGCAGTCACGGTGAAAGTAAGTGTGCCTTTTCTACGTCCGTTTCATTTAGTGTGTTTTGGTAAACGTGACGTTTGTAAATCGTGTGTTTGTTTTGGGAGTTCTATAGTTCGGTCATTTGTACATGTTAACTACATCGTATATAAAAAAGGAATGTCGAACTATAATCCCTGCGCTGCGTCTTGGTCATTCCCACACCCACATCGTGACAGATATGCATCTGTTGGTCACAGATATCTTAAAAAAATGGCTGTGCAAGTTGTTGGATATTAACGGGAACTGGAACATGGTGTCGTACACGTCAATCCAGAGCATCCCAAACATGCTCAATGGGTGCCATGTCTGGCGACAACAATGGGCCTCAAGATCCCGTCACTGTATCTCTGTGCATTCAAATTGCCATCGATAAAATGCAATTGCGTTCATTGTCTATAGCTTATGCCTGCCTATCACAGGAGATTTGTGGCATCTTAATTGGGGAGAACGGGCTTGTCATAATGAATGGAACGGAATCAGTGGAATGGTATCAAATACAGTGCATTCGGAAAATATTCAGCCCCCTTCCCTTTATCCACATTTTGTTACGTTAAAGCCTTATTCTAAAATGGATAAAATAAATAGAAATCCCCATCAATCGACACACAACGCCACATATTGAAAAAGCAAAAACAGGTTTTTAGAAATGTTTGCAAATTTATCACAAATAAAAAACAGAAATACCTTATTTACATAAGTATTCAGACCCTTTGCTATGAGATTTCCTTGAAGGACAACCATCTCTGCAGCACTCCACCAATCAGGCCTTTATGGTAAAGTGGCCAGACGGAAGCCACTCCTCAGGAAAAGGCACATGACAGCCTGCTTGGAGTTTTCCAAAAGGCACCTAAAGGACTCTCAGACCATGAGAAACAACATTCTCTGGTCTGATGAAACCAAGATTGAACTCTTTGACCTGAATGCCAAGCGTCACATGTGAAGGAAACCTGGCACCATCCATACGGTGAAGCATGGTGGTGGCAGCATCATGCTGTGGGGATGTTTTTCAGCGGCAGGGACTGGGAGACAAGTCAGGATCGAGCAAAGTACAGAGAGGTCCTTGATGAAAACCTGCTCCAGAGTGATCAGGACCTCAGACTGGGGCGAAGGTTCACCTTCCAACAGGACAACGAGCCTAAGCACACAGCCAGGACAACGCAGGACTGGCTTAGGGACAAGTCTCTGAATGTTCTTGAGTGGCCCAGCCAGAGCCACATGAACCCGATCAAACATCTCTGGAGAGACATGAAAATAGCTGTGCAGCGACACTCCCCATCCAACCTGACAGAGCTTGAGAGGATCTGCAGAGAAGAATGAGAGAAACAGGTGTGCCAAGCCTGTAGCGCCATACCTAAGAAAACTTGAGGCTGTAATCGCTGCCAAAGGTGCTTCAACAAAGTACTGAGTAAAGGGTCTTAATACTTATGTAAATGTGATATTTATGTTTTTTTTGTTGTTTTTTTTACATTTCTACAAACCTATTTTTGTTTTGTTATTATGGGGTGTTGTGTGTAGATTTTTGCGGAAAATAAATCAATTGAATACATTTTAGGATAAGGCTGTAATGTAACAAAATGTGGGGTCAAGGGGTCTGAATACTTTCCGAATGCACTGTATATCAAACACATGGTTTCCAAGTGTTTGTTGCCATTCCATTTGCTCTGTTCCAGACATTATTATGAGCCATTCTCCCCTCAGCAGCCTCCACTGCAGTGCCCATAACTTAACCCCACCTCCAGCATGGGGCACTCTGTTCACATGCTGTCTGCCCAGTACAGTTGAAACCGGGATTCATCCGAGAAGAGCACACATCTCCAGCATACCAGTGACCATCGAAGGTGAGCATTTGCCCACTGAAGTCGGTTACTAACTGCAGTCAGGTCAAGACCCTGGTGAGGACAGACGAGTACACAGATGAGCTTCCCTGAGACAGTTTCTGACAGTTTGTTCAGAAGGACAAGCAATGTCGGAGTAGAATTGACAAAAATTCAGCAGAATAGAATACAGTACCGTATACAGTATATACATATAAGGCCGTAGGGTTAGGTTTGGACCAGGATGTAGACATTAATCTTGGGTTAGGGTTAGGTTTGTGGTTGAGGGTTAGTGTTGAACCAGGATGTGAAAATTAGGCTAGGGTTTGGGGTAGGTTTGGGGTAGGGTTGTGGTTGTGGTTGTGGTTGAGGATTGGGTTAGGGTTATAAGACATCATAGAGAGCAGGGACGTCAAACGTTCAGCCTGCGGCACAGACCCTATAGACGCTCTAGTCTAGAGCACCTGCTCAGGAGCATTTTTAAACATTCTCCATGGTTAAAGTAGGAATAAATACACTAAGTATACAAAACATTAAGAACACCTGCTCTTTCCATGACATAGACTGACCAGGTGAATCCAGGTAAAAGCTATGATCTATTATTGATGTCACTTGTTAAATCCACTTCAATCAGTGTAGATGACGGGAAGGAGACAGATTAAATAAGGATTTTTAAGACTTGAGACAATTGAGACATGGATTGTGTATGTGTGCCATTCAGATGGTAAATGGGCAAGACAAAATATTTAAGTGCCTTTGAGCGGGGTATGGGAGTAGGTGCCAGGCGCACCGGTTTGTGTCAAGAACTGCAAATCTGCTGGGTTTTTCACGCTCAACAGTTTCCCGTGTGCATCAAGAATGGTCCACCACCCAAAGGACACCCTAGAAAACTTCGCACAACTGTGGGAAGCATCGGAGTCAACATGGGCCAGCATCCCTGTGGAATGCTTTTGACACCTTGTCCATGACCCGACGAATTGAGGCTGAAGGGTACGCTTTCACCACACAAGAATGAAAGAAAATACACATCCTTTTTACCTCAGATTTGTGATGTTGGTAGTAAAGTTTATAATCATTGCAATCTCACAAAATCGATTGCTAAAACAGATAAAAATCTTTGGTTTATTAATTTTCAGACCACACTGGCTAGAAAAAAATGATGTGCTCCTTCCATAAATGTCTCTGGCCTTACATGAATTCATGGATTTGAGGGTTAATGTCAGGCTCTGGCCATAGAGAAGATAGATAGATAGATAGATAGATAGATAGATAGATAGATAGATAGATAGATAGATAGATAGATAGATAGATAGATAGATAGATAGATAGATAGGTACTTTACTGATCCCCCGGGGGGGAAAGCCTATTGCTTCTCTATGTAGCCATGGTCAGAGTCTGACAAGGCCGTTTACCCCACCGGTGCCCAGTCCGGGCCCGGTTAATTGCCCCGCTCCATTGCCGGAGCCGTTCACCACACCGGGGCCCGGTCCGGTCCCGGTCATAAGGAGAGAGCAGGACACGAAGTTCTCTACTTCGCCGGGGCCGGAACCGCCACCGACGAACTAATCGTCCCTCCCTATTTACCCCCCCCCCATGTAGTTGTGTTTTTTTTGGTAGGCGTCCGAGAGTCCGCGCCTTGGGACTCTCCGCGCCTATAAGCTGATAAATGGCTACAACAGGTTGTCATTTATCGACAGATATACAGCGGGTGAAATAAGTATTGAACTTTGCTTCTCCATGTAGCCATGGTCAGAGTCTGACAGGTCTATCATTTCTGGGTCTGGTGGTGGTTTGTGTGGGATCCCTAATTAGAGGCAGCTGCAGTGCATTGGCTCTAATTAGGGATCCTACATATGTTGGTAGGTTTCCACACCAGGGCTGTGGGTCATTGTAATTATGTGTATTCTAAGTCACCGGCCAAGTAAGTGTGCTACGTTTTGTTTGTAAAACACGTTTCATTGTGTTACGTTACGTTTGTAGATCGTGTTTGTTCGTTTGTTTAGTTCGTTCTGATTATTTATAAATTCAATAAATGATGTTGAACTATGATTGCGCTGCACCTTGGTCTCTCACCGTCCCGACTCGTGACAGTTAAGATATCTTTCAAATGAAAGCCAATTGAAATTATCCTTAAAAAAAAGTGTTTTGTTTCCTTTTTTGTATTGGCCATCTATCTAAATAATTTTCTCACAGAGATATAAGCTGATAAATGGCTACAACAGGTTGTCATTTATCGACAGATATACAGTGGGTGAAATAAGTATTGAACACGTCACCATTTTTACCAGATGTTGGTAACAACCCAAATAATCCATACATACAAAGAAACCAAAACAAATAAGTTCATAAATTAAGTTATATGTAATAATGTCAAATGACACAGGGAAAAAGTATTGAACACATGAAGAAAGGGAGGTGCAAAAAGGCATGGAAAGCCAAGACAACAGCTGAAAAATATCAGTAATTAAAAAGCAATCTAGCCCCCTGTCAGTGCAAATTAATATCAGCTGGTTCAGTCCCAACTGATGACCTACAAAAAGGTCTCATTGCCAAGGTGTCACACAAGACACATCTCATGATGGGTAAAAGCAAAGAGCTGTCTCAAGACCTTTGCAACCTAATTGTTGCAAAACATAATGATGGCATTGGTTATAGGCGCATTTCTAAGCTTCTGAATGTTCCAGTGAGCACTGTTGGGGCCATAATATGGAAGTGGAAAGACAATCATTTCACCATAGATTTGCCTCGACCAGGTGCTCCTCGCAAGAGGAGTGAAAAGAATAATCAGAAGAGTTGTCCAAGAGCCAAGGACCACTTGTGGAGAGCTTCAAAAAGACCTGCAATTAGCAGGTACTGTTGTCTCAAAGAAAACAGTAAGTAATGCACTCCACCGCAATGGCCTGAATGCACGCTCACCACGCAAGACTCCATTGCTGAAAGAAAAGCATGTTGAAGCTCGTTTGCTGCCTCTTTGCTGCACAACATTTGGAAAAGCCAGTGAAATACTGGGAGAATATAGTGTGGTCAGATGAGAGCAAAATTGAACTGTTTGGATGTCATAATACACACCATGTTTGGAGGAGAAATGGCACTGCACATCTCCCTAAAAACACCATACCAACAGTGAAGTTTGGAGGTGGGAACATCATGGTGTGGGGCTGCTTTTCAGCAAATGGTACTGGCAAACTTCAATTGAAGGAAGGATGAATGGGCAAATTTACCGAGACATTCTTGACAAAAATCTGTTGCCATCTACCTGGAAGATGAAGATGAAATGAGGGTGGACATTTCAGCAAGACATTGATCCCAAACACACAGCCAAGGAAACTCTCAAATGGTTTCAAAGAAAGAAAATAAAGCTGCTAGAATGGCCCAGCCAATCACCTGACTTAAATCCCATTGAAAATCTATGGAAAGAACTGAAGATCAAGATTCATAGAAGAGGCCCACGGAACCTTCAAGATTTGAAGACTGTGTGGAAGAATGGGCCAAAATCACACCTGAGCAATGCATGCGACTAGTTTCTCCATACAGGAGGCGTCTTGAAGCTGTCATTACCAACAAAGGCTTTTGTACAAAGTGTTAAATAAATATCAGTAAGTGTGTTCAATACTTTTTCCCTGTGTCATTTCACATTATTACACATAACTTAATTTCTAAACTTATTTGTTTTGGTTTCTTTGTATGTATGGATTATTGTATGGGTTGTTACCAACATCTGGTGAACATTTCATGTCAATAGCACCTTTGGAAATATATTTACTGAGAAGAATGGTGACGTGTTCAATACTTATTTCACCCACTGTATGTAGTATACTCAAGTTCATTAAGGTTTGTCTGTTACAATTTTCTTTAACCTTTATTTAACTAGGCAAGTCAGTTAAGAATAAATTTTTATTTACAATGACAGCCTACTGGGGAACAGTGGGTTAACTGCCTTGTTCAGGGGGATTCAATCCAGCAACCTTTCAGTTAGTGACCCAACTCCCTAACCACTAGGTTACCTGCCTCCCCAACAGCACTAACGGTACATGTCACCGTGGTTATTGTCCCAATTCCATTGGTTTCGATACAATATCGACGTGAGTGATTAATTTGCACAAACTATTGATTACAGTAGAACAAGCTAATCAATTCCAGTCTTGAGTGACCACTTGTTAAATATTGGTCCATGTGCAGTTTACTGTATAATGTACTCATTTAGCAAAATACAAGTAATCTTAACACAAGTGTGATTCCTGTGTTTTGGGAGAAACTTTTATGTATTGGTCTTCAAAATATCACAACTTATTTCAGTGTATCGATTATGATTTTGGACATCTAGAACCAGTGACACCAGGAAGCAGCAACAGTATAACTTTCAATGTATGTTTTAGGTATATAAATGGTACTTCACATTATTCTTCAATAGTATTCTACTTTATCAGATAACAACTACTGAATGAGCCCAAATAGGTGCTACGGTTTATAGTGAAATCGTGAAATCCTGGCTTTAGAGAGATAGAGCATGTAATAGTCCTGCAGTACTCGTTTCCATCAAGGAATGTTGTAAGCTGTTGGGGCAGTTAGGTAGCCTAGCGGTTAGAGCGTTGAGCCAGTAACTGAATGGTCGCTGGTTCCAATATCTGAGCCAACAAGTTGAAAAACCTGTCAATGTGCCCTTGAGCAAGGCACTTAACCCTAATTTGCTCCAGGGGCGCCATACTACTATGGCTAAAAATGTAGGCCGTCATTGTAAATAAGAATTTGTTGTTAACTGACTTGCCTAGTTAAATAAAAAGTAATGTCACCTGTTAGAACACCTTTCACCGTTTGTGAGTGCGCGCATGCGCGTGGTTGTGTGTGTGCGTGTGTGTGTGCGTGCATGCATGCATGTAGCTGAGAGGGTAATGACTGTATATGGGTCATGGTGTACTGTAGAGTAGCAGTATAAACAGCAGTTTCTACTCCTGTGTTGGTTCCATTAAGGGGTAAAATCACTGCATGAGCTCTTTAAGTGGACCACACACACACACACACACAACTTTACACACTGCCACTAGAAAGTCAGAAAGGCATTTCCCAAAAGCTATATAACAGTCTTGACTGAAACTATCCAACCACGTACATATTGCTCCCACAGTCTCTCTCAGAAATCACATACAGTACTTCATATTACCCATAACTTAAAAAGTACGCTGGTGGTCAAAAGCAATTTTAAAACTTTGAAGAACTGTAAAAATGTGCAACGCCATGCATCTAGTTAAGATATGCGGTGCTATGAAACACAATACAGCGAGAGTTTATAGAGTTGGTTTAGATACATCGTTCTGTTTCTCATTAATGTCAGTCTGATTTCACACTGACTGTTCAGAGACAGAAGCAATGATGTGCTCTGCTCTTTAAATGACAGACGGAGAGACAGAATAGGAAAGAGAGAGACATAGTGTGAAGAGAGGGAGAACGAGAAGGAGAGAGAGAAACAAAGAGAGACAAAGGGAGAGTGAGTGAAGAAAGAAGAATGCAGAAACAGAACAAGAGGAACAGTCATGTCTCACAGTTCTGTAACCTTCACCCTCAACACAGACAGTATTTAAAACACACATCAAAGAGTTCTGTAACATTCACCCTCAACACAGACAGTATTTAAAACACACATCAAAGAGTTCTGTAACCTTCACCCTCAACACAGACAGTATTTAAAACACACATCAAAGAGTTATGTAACCTTCACCCTCAACACAGACAGTATTTAAAACACACATCACATAGTTCTGTAACCTTCACCATCAACACAGACAGTATTTAAAACACACATCACAGAGTTCTGTAATATTCACCCTCAACATAGGGAATATTTAAAACACACATCATAAGTGTTTCCAGATTCTCTTCTGATTGCCTCTCTTCAGTGACTCAGGAGAACACGTGTTATATAGCAGCTCATAAAATCCCAGCTGAACACAACCGTCCAGACGGCTCACTATGCCTGCAGCCATGTTACCATGCTACCATCCCTGATTTCTGTGTTGGTGTTTGTCATAATAAACTCAATTACATCCAGGATGGAAACGAGGCTCTCACTCTGGCCTTGGGGAACGTTGCATACGTTTCTAGCTACTTACTGTATCTGTGTACTCTTTCCTTTCACCAAGCCTGTCACTGGCACTCTCGTTCTCTCTCTCTCTCTCTCTCTCTCTCTCTCTCTCTCTTTTTTATTTCCCCGCTATAAAACAGTATATCGTCAGATATATTGGTATCGGTAAGTTTTACCCCCTCCCTCCCTCCCTCTTTCTTTCTCCCTCCCTCTCTCCCTCCCTCCCTGCTCTGCTCCACTTCTCCCTCCTGTCTCTCCATGGAGGCCTCCTGCCCCAGGTAGGTACCCATGGCTGGCTGTCACCAGGCATGCATGTGGCTGACACACAACACCAGATCCAGCTCCAGTAGAGGCATCAAATCACAGCGATGGGATAAGCCGCTCTGACACACACACTGGAGTTTGAGTCTGGTGAAGCTCAAGATAAGAACTTTAGTACAGTACTGTCAGCCTAAATTCTAGTAAGAGCTTCAAAACCAGAGAGTACTCTATATTCTGGAATCAGCTGTAGTTCCAGAGTGAGTGCTCACAGAATCCGAACGAGCTCCAGTCCAGAGAGCCTCTGCCCAGGAAAGGGATACAGTAGCTTGACATTGTTTGAATCAATGTTGTTTACACATCATCTCAATTAAATTAAGTTAAACCAACGTGGAACAGTCGTTGAATTGACATCTGTGCCCAGTATCTTTGGTCCCCCCAATATGTCTGGCAGTATGAAGCGGAGCAGAAAGAACCGGGACTCAAAGCTTGTACCAGGTCACCTGACCCAGAGGCTGTCCATCACAACACAGGTCCCTGACCCAGAGGCTATCCATCACAACACAGGTCACCTTACCCAGAGACTGTCCATCACAACACAGGTCACCTGACCCAGAGGCTATCTATCACAACACAGGTCACCTGACCCAGAGGCTGTCCATCACAACACAGGTCACAACACAGGTCAAGGTCACATGTCACATGGTCCCAGAGGTTGTTCACAATCCATTACAGTGCAGAGGAAGGCTAAATAATAAGACAAACAAATCACGGACTGGCTGGCTGAAGGACTGACTGACTGGCTGAAGGACTGACTGACTGACTGACTGACTGGCTGACTGGCTAACTGGCTGGCTGAAGGACTGACTGACTGTGGAGAGAGAGAGACGTAAATAGCAGTACAGATTAGCCATGTACTAAATCAGGATCCGGGCACATATCAGAAATCATTGGGAAAACTGCTACAGACTGCCTTCAGGACAATGTGCTGATGTGAGGTAAAAATGTTATATGTTCCTCAGTGGATCCTTATTGCCTTAGTCGGGTTCAAAGAATGATGGCTTGGAGTGAGGACTTTGATACTGTTTTGTGGGTAGAGCTTCGAACAAAGAGCAGATTTGTGTGAAAAAGGACAGGGTTAAAATGCTGGTCAGTCTATGTTCAGAAATCTATATCTCCCACAATGCAACAGTGTCTCAAGAACTGCTGACTTCTCAGTTTTTGTTGACCGACATTTATAAAATACATTGATTGCCTCTGTGCTATATGAGGTGTTTTGTCTTCTTAGGTCATAAAACAGGTGTGTACCCTCCCTATCATCCTAGTACACATCCCATTATCTGAATTGCTAAAACACTAAACCCCATTCTCTAAACCAAATGCTCAGTGGCCTAAACCCATTTGTCGAAATCAATCACTCTTCTGGCAAAACTCTAAACACATTCTCACTCACTAAAACACATTTCGCAACTGTGATGCACTTGTGTTACAAAATGGTAAACACAGGCGGCAAAAGTTAAACACAACTACAACACAGTTGTCATCGTTTACACACGACTCCAAATTGTTCACACTTGTTTCTAATGATGTGATCAAACCAATTATACAGAATATAAGCCAGTTCAGAGTGCACAGGCGGCACAGGTGCATTGAATGTTGATACCAACAATGGATGGAAACAATCTGAGAGGCAGAGGAGGAAGAGTACGTGTAAGAGGTGGTGGACGAGGAGGAAGAGTACGAGGACGAGGAAGAGCAAGACCAAGAACAGTAATTTCAGATGAAATTCGAGCAACTGTGATAGATCATGTTGCTGTTCATGGAATGACAATGAGCGAAGTAGGACAAAGAGTACAACCCAATTTGAGCTGATCCTCTGTGGCCACCGTAATCAGGACATTCAGAGAAGAGAACAGGTCATTGCTTCTTTTTATTTTGGTCATTGAAAGTTTACTGTATACATTTGATTCAGTACATCACTTTGTCAATAGAAAGGGGACTGGGGGAAAAAATAAGACTTTTCTTACCATACAATATTTTATGTATAGAAGTAATGTCTATTACTATTTTTACTGTATGTATACTTTTGTAAGTGCATTTTCCCTTTTTGTAGAATTGCAAGACTACCACATGGGGGTAGTCTTGCTTACAGTACAATGCTATGCTACTATCCTACTGTTACTGTAAAATTCACTATTTTGTAGTGTATGTAAATCACGAGTGCATACAAATACACTATTGCAGAAGTCTGTCTTTCTGTATCCCTTACTAAACTACTTATTTATCTATTTTTATATATAGAGAGTGTTTGAATTGGATTCCATGGAAAGGCCCCATGAATACATTTTTGTAGATGAAGCAGGGTTCAATCTGGCGAAGAGGAGAAGGAGAGGCAGGAACATAATTGGCCAACGTGCCATTGTGGAAGTCCCTGGCCAGCATGGTGGCAACGTCACCCTTGGTGCAGCCATGAGTAATCGTGGGGTTCTCCACCGTCATGCAACCCTGGGGCCATATAAGACTGAACATCTTCTTACATTTCTGGCTGTTCTTCGGGATGTTTTGTTTGAGCGTGAGCAGCAGGATCATCAGCAGGAAGTGCATACTGTCTATATCCTGGTTTGGGACGAACTTCAGCTTTCACCGTGGCGTCCGGATACGCCAGTGGTTCAACATCAGCCAGCAATTCATAAATGTTTGCCATCCACCATACAGTCCTTTCCTCAACCCAATAGAAGGGTTTTTGTCTGCGTGGCGGTGGAAGGTCTATGACCGAAACCCATATACCAGGGGAAATCTCTTACAGGCAATGGAATTGGCCTGTGGTGACATAGGTGTGGAGTGTTGTCAAGGCTGGATCCGGCACACCAGAGGGCTTTTCCCCTGTTGCCTGGCAAGGGACAACGTTGACTGTGATGTGGACGAAGTCCTCTGGCTGAAACCAGCACCAATGCGTGATGCTGAGGCAGATTGAATCTCTCATTGAATTTGATTTTGTAGTTGCACAACATTTTTGAGTGTACTGTAATGTGCTTTTCATTTAAAGTGTTCTTTGTTCTTTGGGCTTTTGCAGTTGGACCACTGTATTTTTATGCAAGTGCTGAATATACAGACATTCAATACTGTGTTACTTGCAGTACTTACAGTATACAATATATTCACTGTACTAAGTTGTGATTACTATACTTTTTGTTTTAATTGCAAAAATGTGTTTACTATATACAATAAATAAAATAAATCTGTAACTACATGCCCTGGACGCTGTGTTCTCCATTTTTTGATGTAGTGTCTAATGAATGCTCTGTAGTGTTTATATATTGACTGGCTGTGTGTATGATCTGAAAGCATTGTTTGATTTTGAGCACAGATTAAATGGTTTTGAGGCGATTGTTTGATTTTGCCAGAAGAGTCAGGGGTTTTGTGAATGTACTTTGAATATTTGGTTTTGTGTTTAAAGTTTTGAGAAAATGGGTGAAGGTTTCAAGAAATGTGTCTTAGCAATCGAGAAAAACAGTCTAATTAGCAGACTCTGATAATGATGTTCAATTGCCAGTCAGTGTCTGTAGAGAGAGAGAGATCGAGAGAGAGAGAGAGAATGAGAGAAAGAGAGAGAGAGTCTATGCATGTGAAAGAAAGAGGTAACGCGAGCTTGTGTGTGTGTGTTCTCTCCCTTCCTCTCTTGTGTGTGTTCCCTCCCTTCCACTCTTGTGTGTGTTCCCTCCCTTCCACTCTTGTGTGTGTTCCCTCCCTTCCACTCTTGTGTGTGTTCCCTCCCTTCCACTCTTGTGTGTGTTCCCTCCTTCCACTCTTGTGTGTGTTCCCTCCCTTCCACTCTTGTGTGTGTTCCCTCCCTTCCACTCTTGTCTGCATGTTCTGCATGTTCTGCATGGTTGGTCAGGAGATAACTGTGTTCCTCTACCAAACAGTGCAGTAGGTCCTGTGATCGACTCAGACAACAAGCATGTCCATTAGATTAACATGCATTAAGGGTCCCTACTGCTCTAAACAACATGCTACTAGCAGGCCTAACAGGAATAAATAGCACTCTGATACAGACCTCCTCCCTTCTTCCTCTCTTACCCTCCCCTCTGTGAAGAAGCAGCAGCAGTGGGTTGTGTGTGTGTGTGTGCGTGCTGTGAAGGAGCAGCAATGAGCCACACTAACGTGTGTTGAATCGTAGCTCTCCATCCGCAACCTGACTGCATCAAACAGGTGATTACTTTGTGCCTCGGCCAGGACAGTGCTCTTATCATTCAGGACGGACAGAACCCTTATCAGTCCACTGCCATATGACTGGAGGAGAAGAGAGGGAGAGAGAGAGCAAGAGAGGAGGGGTGGAGAGAGATATACGGGGGAGAGAGAGAGAGAAAGAGAAAGAAAGAGCAAGAAAGATGGATGGACAAGAGAGAGAGGATGGGAGAGAGAGAGGATGGGAGAGGAGGGGAGAGAGAGAGAAATACAGAGAGAGGATGGGACAGAAAGGGGAGATGAGGGGAGGGGAGGGGAGGGGAGGGGAAGAGAGAGGGAATGAGAGGAGGGCAGAGAGAGAGAAATAGATAAAGAAAGAAAGAGAAAGAGAGAGCAAAAGAGAAAGAGAGAGGGAAAGACAAAAGGGAGAGAGAGAGAGAGAGAGGAGGAGAGGAGAGAGAGAGGAGGAGAGGAGCGAGAGGAGGGAGAGAAAGCAAAGAACAGAGAGGGGAGGGAGATGGGAGTGGGATATATATATATTTTTTTTTTACCTTTATTTAACCAGGTAGGTCAGTTGAGAACAAGTTCTCATTTGCAACTGCGACCTGGCCAAGACAAAGCAAAGCAGTGCGACAAAAACAACACAGAGTTACACAGTAAACAAACACAGTCAAAAACACAATAGAAAATCTATATACAGAGTGCAAAATGTAGTGCAAAATGCAGTAAGGTTAGGAGGTAGGACAATAAATAGACCATAGTGGTGAAATAAATTACAGATTATCATCATTAACACAGGAATGAAGGATGTGCAAATTATGATGTGCAAATAGAGATACTGGAGTACAAGATTTGTGAAAATAACAAAAATAAATATGGGGATGAGGTAGTAGTGTGGGCTATTTACAGAAGGGTTATATACAGGTGCAGTGATCGATAAGCAGCTTTGACAGCTGATGCTTAAAGTTATTGAGGGAGATAGGAACCTCTAGCTTCAACGATTTTTGCAATTCGTTCCAGTCATTGGCAGCAGCGAACTGGAAGGAATGGCGGCCAAAGGAGGTGTTGGCTTTGGGGGTGACCAGTGAGATATACCTGCTGGAGCGCATGCTACGGGTGGGTGTTGCTATAGTGACCAGTGAGCTGAGATAGGGCGGGGATTTACCTAATAAAGACTTATAGATGACCTGGAGCCAGTGGGTTTGGCGACAAATATATAATGAAGGCCAGCCAACGAGAGCATACAGGTCGCAGTGATGGGTAGTGTATGGGGCTTTGGTGACAAAATGGATGGCACTGTGATAGACTACATCCAATTTGCTAAGTAGAGTGTTGGAGGCTAGTTTGTAAATGACATCGCCAAAATCAAGGATCGGTAGGATAGTCAGTTTTACAAGGGCATGTTTGGCAGCATGAGTGAAGGAGGCTTTGTTGCGAAATAGGAAGCCAATTCTCGATTTAATTTTGGATTGGAGATGGTTGATGTGAGTCTGGAAGTTGAGTTTACAGTCTAACCAGATGCCTAGGTATTTGTAGGTGTCCACGTATTCTAATTCAGACCCGTCGAGAGTAGTGATGATAGTCCGGTGGGCGGGTGCTGGCAGCGTTCGATAGAAAAGCATGCACTTAGTTTTACTAGCGTTTAAGAGCAGTTGGAGGCCATGGAAGGAGTGTTGTATGGCATTGAAGCTTGTTTGAAGGTTAGTAAACACAGTGTCCAAACAGGGGCCAGATGTATACAGAATGGTGTCATCTGCGTAGAGATGGATCAGAGAGTCACCAGCAGCGAGAGCGACATCGTTGATGTATATAGAGAAAAGGGTTGGCCCAAGAATTGAACCCTGTGGCACCCCCATAGAGACTGCCAGAGGATCGGACAATAGGCCCTCCGATTTGACACACTGAACTCTGTCTGCAAAGTAGTTAGAGAACCAGGCAAGGCAGTCACTTGAGAAACCAAGGCTGTTGAGTCTGCCAATAAGAATGCGGTGATTGACAGAGTCGAAAGCCTTGGCCAGGTCGATGAAGACGGCTGCACAGTACTGTCTTTTATCGATGGCGGTTATGATATCGTTCAGTACCTTGAGCGTAGCTGAGGTGCACCCATGACCAGCTCGGAAACCAGATTGCATAGCAGAGAAGGTACGGTGGGATTCGAAGTGTTCAGTTATCTGTTTGTTAACTTGGCTTTCGAAAACTTTAGAAAGGCAGGGCAGGATGGATATTGGTCTATAACAGTTTGGGTCTAGAGTGTCTCCTCCTTTGAAGAGGGGGATGACCGCGGCAGCTTTCCAATCTCTAGGGATCTCAGATGATACGAAAGAGAGGTTGAACAGGCTAGTGATAGGTGTTGCAACAATTTTGGCTGATAATTTCAGAAAGAGAGGGTCCAGATTATCTAGCCCAGCAGATTTGTAGGGGTCCAGACTTAGCAGCTCTTTCAGAACATCAGCCGTCTGGATTTGGGTGAAGGAGAAGCGGGGGGGGCTTGGGCAAGTAGCTGCCGGGGGTACAGAGCTGTTGGCCGGGGTAGCCAGGTGGAAAACATGGCCAGCCGTAGCAAAATGCTTATTGAAATTTTCGATAATCGTGTATTTATCGGTGGTAACAGTGTTTCCGAGCCTCTGGCAACTGGGAGGAGGTGCTCTTATTCTCCATGGACTTTACAGTGTCCCAGAACTTTTTGGAGTTAGTACTACAGGAAGCAAATTTCTGTTTGAAAAAGCTGGCCTTTGCTTTTCTAACTGACTGTGTGTACTTGTTCCTGACTTCCCTGAATAGCTGCATATCGCTGGGGCTATTCGATGCTAATGCAGTGCGCCACAGGATGTTTTTGTGTTGGTCTAGTGCAGTCAAGTCTGGGGTGAACCAAGGGCTATATCTATTCTTAGTTCTACGTTTTTTGAAAGGGGCATGCTTATTTAGGATGGTGAGGAAAGCACTTTTAAAGAACAACCAGGCGTCCTCTACTGACGGGATGAGGTCAATATCCTTCCAGGATACCTGGGCCAGATCGAATAGAAAGGCCTGCTCGCAAAAGTGTTTTAGGGAGCGTTTGACAGTGATAAGGGGTGGTCGTTTGACCGCTGACCCATTGCGAACGCAGGCGATGAGGCAGTGATCGCTGAGATCCTGGTTGAAAACAGAGGAGGTGTATTTGGAGGGCAAGTTAGTCAGGATGATATCAATGATGGTACCCATGTTTACGGATTTTGGGTTGTACCTGGTGGGTTCCTTGATAATTTGTGTGAGATTGAGGGCATCTGTCTTAGATTGAAGGACAGCCGGGGTGTTAAGCATATCCCAGTTTAAGTCACCTAACAGTACAAACTCTAAAGATAGATGGGGGGCAATCAATTCACATATGGAGTCCAGGCCACAGCTGGGGGCTGAGGGGGGTCTGTAACAGGCGGCAACAGTGAGAGACTTATTTCTGGAAAGGTGGATTTTTAAGAGTAGAAGCTCAAACTGTTTGGGCACAGACCTGGACAGTATGACAGAACTCTGCAGGTTATCTCTGCAGTAGATTGCAACTCCGCCACCTTTGGCAGTTCTATCTTGACGGGAAATGTTGTAGTTGGGGATGGAAATTTCCGAATTTTTGGTGGCCTTCCTAAGCCAGGATTCAGACACAGCTAGGACATCCGGGTTGGCGGAGTGTGCTAAAGCAGTGAATAAATCAAACTTAGGGAGGAGGCTTCTAATGTTAACATGCATGAAACCAAGGCTTTTACGGTTACAGAAATCAACAAATGAGAGCGCCTGGGGAATAGGTGTAGTACTGGGGGTTACAGGACCTGGGTTTACCTCTACATCACCAGAGGAACAGAGGAGTAGTAGAATCAGTATTCGGCTAAAGGCTTTAAGAACTGGACGTCTAGTACGTTGGGTACATAGAATAAAAGGAGCAGATTTCTAGGCGTGGTGGAATAGGTTGAGGGCATAATGTATAGACAAGGGTATAGAAGGATGTGAGTTCAGTGGAGGTAAACCTAGGCGTTGGGTAATGAAGAGAGAGGTAGCATCTCTGGAGACACCAGTTAAGCCAGGTGAGGTCTCTGCATGTGTGGGGGGAGGGACAAAGGAGCTATCAGAGGCCAGTTGAGCAGGACTGGGGGCTCTACAGTGAAATAAAACAATAATAGCTAGCCTGAACAGCAAAAACAGTTAATTAAGAGGGCTAAGACAACGACGGGTAATGGCGATGAATGGACAAAGAGGGTCAGTTAGAAAAAGTGATGTACTACACACAGGACCTGAGGCCTGGTAGTTAAACAGAAAGAAATACCATATAACCAAACAGTCCTGCAGGCATCAGCTGTGAAGCTGAGCAATCATAGGATCCGATGAGCAGCAAAGAGGCGAGCCAGAGAGCAGTTCAGTGGCCGCTGCACTAGGCGAGCGAGGAGGCACGGCGTTCAGAGTGTTAGCAGGCCGGGGCTAGCAGGCGGGAGCTAGCAGGCCGGAGCTAGCAGATGGCTCTTCGGCGATGTCGCAGAGGAGAACCCTGTTGAGACCACGTCGGACAATTACGTCGGCAGACCAGTCACGGTGGCTCGGTGGGGCTCCGTGTCGACAGTGGAAGGTCCAGGTAGGTTGACAAGGTACTGGAGCCCGGGAGAGTAGCTAGCACACGTCGGCTGTCCGGGAGATGAGCCTAGCTTACGCTAGCATAGGTAGCATGTAAACAATGGAGGTTAGCTATAAACGTCGGTCACTCGAATGCAGCTAGCTAGCTGTGATGATCCGGTGTGTTGGTCCTGTAATTTCAGTGGAAATCCGGTGAAGTGGAAGGGAACGCAGTCCGATAAGCGCTGGGTTGGTAGCGCGCTGAGTAGACTGGCCAATATTGTCCGAACTGAAAGCTGGCTGAGCAGCCAGAGCGGTGGTGAGGACCGCTAGCAGTGGTTAGCGATGGCTAGTTAGCAAGCTAGCTAGCAGGCTAACTTTTGATTGCGGTTCAGTTAAATAATGGAAAAGCACGGATATTTGATCCGATATTTGATCCGTTTCACGTTGGGTAAGGTGGCTTGCAGGAGGTGTAAATCGGGAACAAATAAAAATGTATGGAAAGACAAATTACAAACTATTACAAACTATTTACACGGGACACGAGACGGGACGAACAAAAACACGTCTGCACTGTTACGCCATCTTGGATGTGAGATAGACAAGAGAGGTTTAGCATTACGGTGTAAAGGATGAATTAATAAGGAGAGATAGAGGGTAAAATAAGGAGAGCAAAGAATTATGTTTTTGTATCTTTCACTCTTTGTACATAAATGACAGCCGGACTGCTTCTGCCACAAGACAAATTGTGACCTGTCACTGGGACACCACTCTCCTCTGCTCTCCACAGCATTCTAGAAGAATGTAACACTCATACTGAAAGCCTTTTCTCCCACACTCATCATCTGAATGTTTTCAGAGTGGCCACAAACTAGACAAATTACAGCAAAATAAACTGGGAAGATGACAGGTTAACCATTGGTTTCCATGTGTTTGGTGACATGCATGTATTTTTTTGGAGCGCATGCTTCAGGTGACGCATTACCAGGGCTTTGAAAAGTTATTTTACTTCCCTGTGGATATATAACGGCACGGAGAGCCGATAAAGTATGCTACAATATCATCTTATTCAACATTCTGGCTTGTAGAGGTCGTGAGAGGAAACCTTCCTGACTCAAATGCTCATTTCTGCCCAGCTAAACTAAACAACAACATAGCATATTTTAACATATTTCCTTACTTCAGCTTTATCTTCCCTCTGCTCTTTAGAGGGGACCTACTAAGAGAGAGAGCGAGCGAGAGAGAGAGAGAGAGACATTGCCTGGAAACCCGACGTTGAATTGCATTGAATTCTACGTCGGGTTTCTAGGCAATGTCTCTTTCTCTCTTTCTCTCACTCTCTCTCTCTTATTGGTCCCCTCTAAAGAGCAGAGGGAAGATAAAGCTGAAGTAAGGAAATATGTTAAAATATGCTATGTTGTTGTTTAGTTTAGCTGTTTAGTTTTGCTCAGACTCAGCCCTAAGCCAATGGACAGATACGTGTTCTTCTTCCCACTGTGATTAAATTGACTTGAGGGTCACGGGCTGGTAGGGTGGCAGAATAGAAGTGGGGCTCGGTAGACAGGGTGGCAGAATAGAAGTGGGGCTCGGTAGACAGGGTGGTAGAATAGAAGTGGGGCTCGGTAGACAGGGTGGCAGAATAGAAGTGGGGCTCGGTAGACAGGGTGGCAGAATAGAAGTGGGGCTCGGTAGACAGGGTGGCAGAATAGAAGTGGGGCTCGGTAGACAGGGTGGCAGAATAGAAGTGGGGCTCGGTAGACAGGGTGGCAGAATAGAAGTGGGGCTGGGTAGACAGGGTGGCAGAATAGAAGTGGTGTTTTGGATGCTTCACTGGACTTTGAATAACACCTAGACAGCAATAAACAACACTATCATGTTTTTGTCAACCAGAGAATAATATTCATATTATTCATTATTTTATGTTTCTGTAATCAATAGTGATTATAGGTTCCAAAAGTTCCTTTGCATATGACAAACATTTTGTGTTTAATTAAAGTCTTCCAAATGATGGCCTTAGTTCGATGGGTTGGACACATTATGGCCTTAGTTCCATTGGTTATAGTTGACCCCATTATGGATTCATAGCTATATCAGATGTCGCTATGTCAGATGTCGCTATGTCAGATGTAGCTATGTCAGATGTAGCTATGTCAGATGTAGGCTGTAGCCTATTTGATTATTTTAGAACCCCCTCTACCTTAGGTCCCCTTCCCCATTCACCCTGTACAACTGTGTCCATAGCAGGTTAATGCAGACTCAGCCACGGATATCCTTCCTATGTATATTCTGCGTCTGCCATGGGGCCATGGGTTCGTTCATACTCAGTAGGGTTAAAAACTGAAGAGAATATCAATGGTTTATTTCCATCAGCAGTGCTAATACAAATACAGCACAGAGTCAACAGTGAAAGATTGGTTCGATTCGATTACCTTACAACATGGCTCTCCAACCTGTTCCTGGAGAGCTACTCTTAGAAAAAAGTGATCAAATCAAATGTTATTTGTCACATGCGCTGAATACAACAGGTGCAGACCTTACCGTGAAATGCTTACTTACACGCCCTTAGCCAACAATGCAGTTGTAAGAAAATAGGGTTAAGAAAATATTGACTAAATAAACTAAAGTAAAAAAAAAATAATAGAAGCAACACAATAAAAGAACAATAACGGGTACCGGTGTGGGGGTACAGGTTAGTCGAGGTAATTCGTACATGTATTTATGCATAGATAATGCAAAGGGGTTCTTCGGCTGTCCCCATAGGAGAACCACTTTTGGTTCAAGGTATAGCCCTTTTGGGTTCCATATAGAACCCTCTGTGGAAAGGCTTCTAGATGGAACCCAAAAGTGTTTTACCTGGAACCAAAAGGGTTCTGCATTGAACCATAAAGGGTTCTTCAAAGGGTTCTCCTATGGGGACAGCCGAAGAACCCATTCAGTTCTAGATAGCACCTTTTTTTCTAAGAGTGTACCGTCCTGTAGGTTTTCACTCCAACCCTAATCTAACACATCTGATTCTAATAATTAGCTGGTTAAGAAGCTGAACAGGTTAGTTACAACTGGGGTTGGAGCAAAAACATACAGGAGAGTAGCTCTCCAGGAAGAGGGTTGGAGAGCCCTCTCTTACCTCTATATATAGTTCAATATGTAACTACCATACCGGTAGGTTGACATTAACTCATTGCCTGGGGAATTAACTATTTTCTTGAGTCAATACTACCATCCAGGTGTCTATAACAGCACAATTAGTAGTAGCTCAATTTTGAGAATCCATTAGCAACCCAGAATCAGCATTGTTGACAGTTATTACCATGGTGATGGTTATAATTAATCCCTGAATTAAGATTAGACTCTCTGATTGAAAGTAATACTTTTAATACTTTAACCCAAAGACGTGTATGTTCAGGAACCAATCAGCAGTCGCTACACGACTGTAAAGACATTCAGAGACTGTTGAGTAACTCAATTAAATAGAGAGCTGAAACTGTGTCCCAGTTGGGATTAAATAAGAAGGAAACCATTCTCTACACCCCACTGAGTGAGAGATTCACTTACTGTACTGAGCTTTCTATTACTGTCAAATGCATACACATAACAGATAGGGCTGGGAATTGCCAGGGACCTTATGCTACGATATTATCACCATACTTAGGCGCCGATACGATATGTATTGCGTTTCTCCCAATTCGTCCGATTCTTTGTATTGAGATTAGTTTTTTTTTTTTTTTTTTACAAATCGAAACTTGCGGAGTTAAAGTATTGATACAATAGCGTCCAAATTAATGTTGGGATATGTAACTGTATCAATTGTTCCCCCATCACTAATAAAGGCCTGTTTATAGCAATGTCCAACTATAGATCAACCCTAAGGGGAACTAGATTTAGGGCTACAGCTGTTCATCAGGAACATAGAACAACACACAAATAATGACGTGCCCATATAAACTCAGAGACAATGGGTCGTAATTAGAGTTGATAGTCTGGTTCCAATGGCTCAGTGGGCTAGCTAGTGTATGGTAATTGCAAGATTGAGATTGTGGGTTCAAAGGCCACGTGGGCCACATGCTCAGAATATACAATATGTCACTGTCCAAGTGGGTTTGGATGAACGCATTCACTATGGTCCACATTCTAGTCCCGTGTAGCTCAGATGGTAGAGCATGGTGCTTGCAATGCCAGGGTTGTGGGTTCAATTCCCACAGGGGACCAGTACAAAAAAAAGTATGAACATGTTTGCACATTGTACATTGCTCTGGATAAGAGTGCCTGCTAAATGACTTACATGTAAATATCCAACAGCAATGCCCCTGGCAACACACATTCAAGTCCCACAGTAAAAGTAAATAGAGAGCTCTGTTGACAGCATTTAACAAACCAATCAGTCAAGGGACATTTCCCTTTGATGTTCCTTCTCACAATCCATTTCATATAACCTAGTTCCACTGATTATATGTTCCCAGGGTTTATCCCTCGTGTAAAACTTCATGAAACATGCAGAAACATGCACACGTACACACACACACACACTCTCCTGTCAGTGTACTCCGTCATAATCAGCCCTAACAAACAGAAAACAAACCGAGACAGAGAGAAACGAGAACGAGGGAATGAGAGAGAAAGTGGTACATGGCTTCTTTGTAAGTAGGTCAGAAGAATGCAACAGTCTATCTATCTGTTCTACTAGCTCACTCTTTTCTCCTCTCCATCTGTGCTGTGGAAGTGTGTTGTCCTCCCAACTCCAACATATGTACTGTACTGTGCTCTGCTCTGTACTCTGCACTCCACTGTGTCTGTGTACTCTTTTTCTACAACGCACCACTGACTCCCCTATCAGAGAAAAATGTGCTATCTAGAACCTAAAATGGTTCTTCGGCTGTCCCCATAAGATAACCCTTTGAAGAACCCTTTTTAGTTCCAGGTAGAACACATTTTGGTTCCAGGTAGAACCTTTTTGGGTTCTATTAAGAACCCTTTCCACAGAGGGTTCTACATATAACCTAAAAGGGTTCTCCTATGGAGACAGACGAAGAAACCTTTTGGAACCCTTGTTTCTACGAATGTACTGTAGTTACTGCAACTTCAGCTCATTCACTTCAGATAAGATCCATACAAGAAGACATCTAAACTGTGGAAAATAGAGAGAAACTGTAATAGTGACAGAGCGACAGGAATAGAGAGAAAGAAGAAAGAGAGAGAGAAACAAACAACAGGAAAACAGTGCAAGCAAGGGAATAAGAGAGAGAGAGAGATAGAGCGAGAGGAGAGAGAGAGAGAGAAACAGAGCCAATCAGAGGGATAAATATGAAACAGATCATCTGTACCTGACAGGGAGTCTGAAGACATGCTTTCCTGTCTCTGCATCTCTTGTGCACCTCTGCCTCCTTTATGAGCGACTGTGTGAGAGAGAGGGAGCGCGAGCCAGCAAGAACGCCTGAGAGAGTGTGTATGCATTTGTGTTTTGATGACGGAGTCCGCGAAGCCCAATGAGACAGAGAGAGAGCAAGACAGCGAGAGAGCGAGAGAGAGAGAGAGAGAGAGAGAGAAAGAGAAGGAGAAGGAGAGAGTGTGTGACGGATGGAGGGATAGCAAGATTTTATTACCCCACGCTGCCTGTTCATATGATATACCACAAACACACACACGCCCGCACACACACACACAGACACTCCCTTAGGAAGGCAACATAAAAGACGAAAGCAGAGGAAAGGAGAGGAGGAGAGAGGAAGAAAGTAATCACCTTTAGTGCACACTTACACATTACTGTTTTCTACACCTCCCCATAACCTTGCAGTGCCTGCTGCATGCTAAGACACTCCACACAGCACCTAACACTGCTCCCAGTGTGTGTGTGTGTGTGTGTTTGTGTGTGTGCATGCATGCATGTGTAAGCGTGTGCATATGAGTGTGTTCAGCCTCTGACATAAAGCATTTTGTCGCTTGTGTGTAGGTGTGTGTGTGTGTGTGTGTGTGTGTGTGTGTGTGTGTGTGGTTGTGTGTGTGTGTGTGTGTGTGTGTGTGTGTGTGTGTGTATTTGGTATGCATCCTCACATAGCTAATTTCCACTCGTCCACAGTGAGCCTTTGTGTATGTGTGTATGTGTGTATGTGTGCATGTTCACTATGAAACACCTACTGACATTTCCATTGCTTTCCTTTAGACGGTGATGTCAGCAGATGCCTGGCCTCACCTCTTCTCGGTGTAGACTTCATTAGATAGCCCTGACTAGCACTCACACACTACACACACTCTGTTCACACTACACACTGCACTTCAAATCAAATCACATTTTATTGGTCACATGCACATGTTTATCAGATGTTATTGCGGGTGTAGCGAAATGCTTGTAAACAGCACTACATCCGCTACACAGTGGTGGTCGGTGCCGTTTAAGATGAGGAAGGACGATAATTTTTTGCAGATATAAGATGACTGTCATTCGTATTCCATTCACCCAGCTCAATGTAACATCGATAGGTTTAGGTTTAGGATACTCAAAATGTCCCTGTACCCATCAAGAGATTGCTACAACCTACGGTGGCCTATGAATGAAAGTTTACAACATAGGTGCACAGGTCTAGAGAAAAATTTGAGTAATTAAATACTGCCTTGCACACTCTTGGCTGAATCTAGCTGATCTAGGGTGTAATCAATAGTCCAACAGTTGCAAACAGGAGTTTCTATTGGACACATTCAGTTATGTTTATCCCCATTTTGTTCCGTTTGCTTCCGTTTAAGAAACGTTTTTCAACAAAATCGGTGGAATGATCAAACAGTTGACATTCATAGCAGCCACATACAAACAGCATGATCATTATGTTTGTATAATTCCTTCTCACATCTACATGCTCTCCTCCTCTCACCTTTTCCCTTTGCTTGTGGACTTCAGTGTACAACACATCAGCTGTCTGTCATATCATAACCGCTAACTGCTACACACAGTCTACATTGTAGTTAGATAGATAGATAGATAGATAGATAGATAGATAGATAGATAGATAGATAGATAGATAGATAGATAGATAGATAGATAGATAGATAGATAGATAGATAGATAGATAGATAGATAGATAGATAGATAGATAGATAGATAGATAGATAGATAGATAG
Organism: Thymallus thymallus; assembly: GCA_023634145.1. Lineage (NCBI taxonomy): Eukaryota > Metazoa > Chordata > Actinopteri > Salmoniformes > Salmonidae > Thymallus > Thymallus thymallus. The sequence continues at coordinate 14,305,201 of CM042403.1, read as the reverse complement.
ATAGATAGATAGATAGGTACTTTATTGATCCCCGAGGGAGACATTTCTTTATCAAGCAGCTACAACAAAACACAGGGTAGGTGCAAAATGCCACAACGAAAGTACACAAAAGACTGATACACGGTACATGATACATAGAGCAGCAGTATGAAAAAGTATAGAAATACAAGATATCTGGAGTGCAAAAAAAAGCTATAAAAAGACATTGCATAGTATGGGTGGTTGGCTGAATATGTACACTATACATTGGTGGATGTTGGATGGTTAACTATACTATACAGGTCGATGGCAGAGAAATACTTCAGTAGCTAAAAATGCGTATGATATGAGCGAGGGTAATAATAGTTTACTTAATAGACAGACTGGGTAAATTAACAGGTAAGTGAACATTTTTCATGGTTAAATTAGCTGTACAGTTAAGTATACAGTTATATTTACAGATAAGTGAATACTTGCATGGTTACACAAACTGTACAGGTAATTGACAGGAAGAGATACTTTAATAGTGTAAGATCTGCAAACGATACTATACATCCGCAACACCAACAAGAAGACACAGCCCATAATCACCAAGATCCCAACCCACACGAATGCAACACTCCTCTCCGTTCCCAATCACCAGAATTCTAAACAGCTGTTTACCATTTCCCCATCAGTATATATCCCAGCTTCATTCTCCCTTCTGTGTGAGGTATTGTTTCTATGTGCAACCCTACTAAGCCCTTCGTAACTTATTGATTGTGATTCCAGTTTTTGACCTTTTTCTTGCCTTGAGTTTTCGAGTCCGTCTTATCCCTAATCTGTACCTTAGCCTGAGTCTGCCCGTGTACCAACCTGTTCTAGTTTTTGGATTACCCCGTTAGCCTGCTCCTTTTGTACTGTTGCTGTTTTTCTTTGGACTACCTGTTAACGACCTCTGCCTGTACATCTGACAACTCCTTTTGCCTGATCCTGGAATATATTAAAAACTACATTTGCAAGCTCTGCAAGTGGGACCTAACATCTGCCTCCGGGTTGTATTCTTACAAATAGCTAAATGTGTGTATGATATAATTTGAGGTAATAATAGTAATTCCCTTAAAATACAGTCCTTAGTGCGCAGGGTTTAATAAATAAATTTGTTCAAAACTGTTGTCTGTCTCTCTTTGAGTCTACTACTCACCACATGTTATGCACTGCAGTGCTAGCTAGCTGTAGCTTATGCTTTCAGTACTACATTCATTCTCTGATCCTTTGATTGGGTGGACAACAAGTCAGTTCATGCTGCAAGAGCTCTGATATGTTGGAGGACGTCCTCCAGAAGTTGTCAGAATTACTGTGTAAGTCATTGGAAGGGGGTGAGAATCATGAGCCTCCTGGGTTTTGTATTGAAGTCAATGTACTCAGAGGAGGACGGAAACTAGTTGTCCTCCGGCTACACAATGGTGCTACCCCACAGAGTGCTGTTGAGGCTACTGTAGACCTTCATTGCGAAACAGTGTGTTTTATTTATTTGGTGACGTGAATATATTTAGTATAGTTTTATCTATAAAGGATAACCTTTTTAAATGTTTCACTATTTTTATTTGTATGAAATTCCCTGAGGAGGATGGTCCTCCCCTTCCTCCTCAAAGGAGCCTCCACTGAAACTACAGAAGAGAACCAGTTAAAGAACCATGCAGGTCTGAACCACACAGCTACTGTCACGATGCGAGGGTTGGAAGGAACAAGGCACAGAGCGGGAGTTGCGATGAGACATGTTCTTTAATGAGAAGATCTCTCCAAACACAAAAGAAAAGCATATCTACACGTGCTGAAAAACCATAACAAGGATACACACACTCGCTCTACATAACACTAAGGTAGACTAACGAGCTATAATGTATCGACACTGTATAAGCACCGATACTACAAACAAAACGGCAGCACCATGCCCTGGCATGAACTAAACAGAGCATACACAAGAACCCACAATGAAACAGCGCACTACCTGAATTTAAATGGAATCCCCAATTAGAGACAACTAACAGCAGCTGCCTCCAATTGAGGATTAACACACAAACACATAGAGTTAGCCCGACCTCCCCTGTAAGAATGTGAAATGTCAGAATAATAGTAGAGAGAAAGTTTTATTTCAGCTTTTATTTCCTTCATCACATTCCCAGTGGGTCAGAAGTTTACATACACTCAATAGGTATTTGGTAGCATTGCCTTTAAATTGTTTAACTTGGGTCAAATGTTTCGGATAGCCTTCCACAAGCTTCCCACAATAAGTTGGGTACATTTTGGCCCATTCCTCCTGACAGAACTGGTTTAACTGAGTCAGGTTTGTAGGTCTCCTTGCTCGCACACGCTTTTACAGTTCTGCCCACAAAGTTTCTTTAGAATTGAGGTCAGGGCTTTGTGATGGCCACTCCAATACCTTGACTTTGTTGTCCTTAAGCCATTTTTCCACAACTTTGGAAGTATGCTTGGGGTCATTGTCCATTTGGAAGACCCATTTGCAACCAAGCTTTAGCTTCCTGACTGATGTCTTGAGATGTTGCTTCAATATATCCACATAATTTGCATTCCTCATGATGCCATCTATTTTGTGAAGTGCACCAGTCGCTCCTGCAGCAAAGCACTCCCACAACATGATGCTGCCACCACCGTGCTTCACGGTTGGGATGGTGATTTGCAAGGCTCCCCCTTTTACCTCCAAACATAACGATGGTCATTATGGCCAAACAGTTCTATTTTTGTTTCATCAGACCCTTTCTCCAAAAAGTACAATATTTGTTATTTTGGAGCAGTGGCTTCTTCCTTGCTGAGCGGCCTATCAGGTTATGTCAATATAGGACTTGTTTTACTGTGGATATAGATACTTTTGTACCTGTTTCCTCCAGCATCTTCACAAGGTCCTTTGCTGTTGTTCTGGGATTGATTTGCACGTTTTCGCACCAATGTACGTTCATCTCTAGGAGACAGAACGTGTCTCCTTCCTGAGCGGTATGACGGCTGCGTGGTCTCATGTTGTTTATACTTGCGTTATATTGTTTATTGTTTGTACAGATGAACGTGGTACCTTCAGGCGTTTAGAAATTGATCCCAAGAATGAACCAGACTTGTGGAGGTCTACAATTCTTTATCTGAGGGTCTTGGCTGATTTACTTTGATTTTCCCATGATGTCGAGCAAAGAGGCACTGAGTTTGAAGGTAGGTCTTGAAATACATCCACAGGTACACCTCCAATTGACTCAAATTATGTAAATTAGCCTATCAGAAGCTTCTAAAGCCATTATATAATTTTCTGGAATTTTCCAAGCTGTTTAAAGGAACAGTCAACTTGGTGTATGTAAACTTCTGACCCACTAGAATTGGGATATAGTGAATTATAAGTGAAATAATCTGTCTGTAAACAATTGTTGGAAGAATTACTTGTGTCATGCACAAAGTAGTTGTCCAAACCGACTTGCCAAAACTATAGCTTGTTAACATGAAATCTCTGGCGTGCTAGAAAAATTAGTTTTAATGACTCCAACCTAAGTGTATGTAAACTTCTGACTTTAACTGTAGTATCTCAGTGTGAAAAGTGAAATATATTTCCTGTCAAACACAATATGGCTGTCCAGTAGCTGCTGTGAGTGTTGTTGATTGATATGGCTGGGTCATTAGTGAAATAGAGAAGGCGCTAAATGTTAGCGTTATGATGAATTATGAGCTCTGGCTGCATTAACACATGCCTGCTGTTTGGTGATGTGTTTACAACAACAGAGGACGTCTGGGGAAAACAAGGCCAATATTTTCATTGGAATCCCCTTGAGGGGAAAAGATGATTGGGAAAGACGATGGGTGCAGGTTTACCAGGGAAGGAGAAGTCTGAGGGGTATGTTTGTGGTGTATCCATGGTATCTATGACGACCAGAACTGGATGCCCATCGACAATCATCACCATCTTCATCATCACCACAATCAGCATCTTCATTATCACCATCATCATCATCATCATCATCATCCTCATTACCATCCTCATCATCATCAACATCACCATCATCACATCCTCTTCATTATATTTACTATAGCTAAAACAAACACTCCACAATCTCCATCTCCGTTGGAGATTGATGGGAGCCCTGGAGCTAATGGATGCCTGGAGTGCTGCCACTCACTCATTACTGAGAGTGAGATGGAGAGAGAGATGGAGAGAGAGATAGAGAGAGAAAGATGGAGAGGGAGAGATGGAGAGAGAGAGAGATTAAGAAATGGAGAGAGAGAGAGAAGGAGAGAGAGAGCAGGACAAATAGAAAGGCTTGGCTTTCACCTGTTGTGAAGTGGATTAGAAAAAAATTGTTCGACTTACGATGTAACGTGAAACAATGGTCAATAATGATTGAATTAGGTCTCACTATGGCTTGTGAAACATGAATTGTGTGTGTGTGTGTGTGTGTGTGTGGTGTAAGTCAGTGACATGTGACCTGGTTTACAGTTGGGCAGACAGCTCTCCCATTGTCCCCTGATTAAACACCAGCGCTGTCATCCCCTGTTCCCTCCTTCCTCCCTCCCTCTCTCCCTTCATCCCTCCTCCCCACTCCCTCCCTCCACATGTTCATGTTTTAAATGTATAGTAAATTGTAAAGTATTTTGTCTGTAATGTCTTTTTCATTATATCTCAGACTCCAGTAAGACTAGCTGTCGCCATATCCCTCCATCTGTCCATCCCTCCCTCCCTCCACCCTTCATTCCTAGTTTCTTCCCTCCTACAGCCCTCCTTTCACCCCCCCATTCCTTCCAAACCCCTCCCCCCTCCCCCCTCATTCCTTCCATCCTCTGTCATCCTTCTTCTCTTGCTCCTTGTATGTCACCTGAGCCAGAGATCATCAAACACATAACACAACACATCTCTGGAGACCTCCATACTGTGTGTGTGTTGTTGCCTAGATAATGTGTGTAATCTGACTGGTGTCAGGGCTCTATCCATAGGGGGTAGATTTCTCTGAGTTTGCAGTGTGAAGCAATGTTTCTGCTGTCAAAACAGAAGAGAGAGGGAGAGAGAGGGAAAGAGAGAGGGAAAGAGAGAGTGAGAGGAGAGAGAGAGAGAGTGAGAGAGAGATAGAGAGAGAGGGAGACAGAGAAGAGAGAGAGGCATGAGAGAGAAAACCATCTGAGACAGTGTGACATTAGCACCTACAGTGGGCACTAGGCAACCAGGATTCTCACGTTTCCTATTATAACTTCCCAAATCATCAGTAGGGTCTTCCTTGACCTGACACTTTCTGTGTGTGTGTGTGTGTGTTCTTTCCTTTGTCGGAGCCCCAGTGACTACATGCTCTTTCATTCACTCCATTAGCTCTTACTTTTAACCTTATACCTGATCCACATAGGCTACTTACTGTACATGTCTACTTACATAATCAACACTGTCAGTAAGCAAGGATAAAAAAAACTGAGGGAACCTGATATGTCTGCCTGTTCTGTAAGTCCTTTATCCCACTTTTAAATTGTAGTCTATACAGAGGTGCCATACAAATCAAATTCAGAGAAAAAGTAATATTGTGCTGTATAGCAGGCGTGAGGTTACCCATCCAATCCTATCTGAGGCTTTAGCAGGAGGATTTGGGTGCTGAGGAGTTTCAATTATAAGCACAGGATTCAGACACTACCAGTCCAACTCAGTGGCTACATACACACACTATATAACTGACATGAACTGACACAGGGCCCCATCACACTGTTACAGACCTGAAGACTCGCTTTAGCTCCCTGAGAAGAATACTATTGAATTGGGGTTGGGAAACTGTATTGCACTCATCCAAAATCCACTAATCAGTTTTGGAAAGAAATGGAAACTATACATTAAACACCCTGTAGGAGATAAGCAATTTCACACTAATTTCCCCAGACAGACAGAAAGTATTTGGAGACATAGTGTAATTGTCACTCTATTAAGTGTGTGTGTGTGTGTGTGTGTGTGTGTGTGTGTGTGTGTGTGTGTGTGCACGTGTGTGTGTCCTAACAGGTGTCTGCCAGTACTTAGAGCCTGAGAGATATGAGATAATAGCTACGCTATTACACACACACACCGCAGATACAGAGGTACATGTAGGTGTGTGTGTGTGTGTTTGTGTGTGTGTGTGTGTGTGTGTGTGTGTGTGTGTGTGTGTGTGTGTGTGTGTGTGTGTTTATCAGAGAGAGAGAGAAGGTTTCTATTACTTTATTTATCATTCTTTCTACAGCCTTATTTGACCTCACCTGTCCTCAGATACGACAGAGACAGAGAGAGACAGAGCCGAAGAAATAATGAAAAGAAAGAAAGAAAGAAAGAAAGAAAGAAAGAAAGAAAGAAAGAAAGAAAGAAAGAAAGAAAGAAAGAAAGAAAGAAAGAAAGAAAGAAAGAAAGAAAGAAAGAAAGCTGTGGGCCACTGAGGAAAGCAGATATGATGAACTGGATTCAAGCCAACTACAGTGACTTCAGAAAGTATTCACACTCCTTGACGTTTTTCGTCATGTTTTTGTGTTACAGCCTGTATTTAAAATGGATTCAATTTAGATTCACCCCATAATGTCAAAGTGGATTTAAAAAAAAATGTTTTACAAATTACTACAAAATTAAAAGTATTGAGTCAATGCAACCACTTTGTTATGGCAAACATAAATAAGTTCAGGAGTAAATTACATAATAAGTTGCATGGGCTCACTCTGTGTGCAATAATAGTGTTTAACTTGATTTTTGAATGACTACCTCATCTCTGTACCTCACACAGACAATGATCTGTAAGGACCCTCCGTCTAGCAGTGAATGTGATGGCGTGAATATATAATAGAGAGCCAGGCGCAGGAGGTAGCGTGAACTCAAGGATAACTTTAATATCCGAATACGCATAAACAATCTGAACAGGAATAGGTACAACTGTTCTAGATTAAGAAACAAAGGTGATAACACAATCACACTGAACAATATTCGACAAGTACATGAGGGAACAGATGGAACATATATACATGAAGTAATGAGGGGAAATGAGAACCAGGTGTGCGTAATGACAAGACATGACAAATGGAATAATGAGTGAGAGAGCGGCAGTGGCTAGAAAGCCGGTGACGACGATCGCCGAAGCATGCCCGAACAAGGGGTTGAGGCAACTTCGGCAGGAGTCGTGACAGTACCCCCCCTTGACGCGCAGCTCCAGCTGCGTTCCGACACCGGCTTTGGGGACGGCCCGGACGGCGAGGCGCCGGGCGCTCTGGGCGGCGACGGTGGAAGTCCCGTAATAGGGAATGGTCGAGAACATCCCCCCTCGGCACCCAGCACCTTTCCTCCGGGCCATACCCCTCCCACTCCACGAGGTACTGAAGGCCCCCCGCCCGACGTCTCGAATCCAAGATGGAACGAACGGAGTACGCCGGGACCCCTTCGATGTCCAACGGGGGTGGGGGGACCTCCCGTACCTCAGACTCCTGGAGCGGACCAGCCACCACCGGCCTGAGGAGAGACACATGAAACGATGGGTTAATACGGTAATCGGGAGGGAGTTTTAACCTGTAAGTAACCTCGTTTATTCTCCTCAGGACTTTGAATGGCCCTGCAAACCGCGGGCTCAGTTTCCGGCATGGCAGGCGGAGAGGTAGGTTCCGGGTCGAGAGCCAGACCCGATCACCCGGTGAGAATACCGGGGCCTCACTGCGGTGACGGTCCGCGCCGGTTTTGTGTCGACATACAGCTCGCTGGAGGTGAACATGGGCAGCCTCCCATGTCGCCTCCGCATGACGGAACCACTCATCCACCGCAGGGGCTTCGGTCTGGCTCCGATGCCACGGTGCCAGAACCGGCTGGTAACCTAACACACACTGAAATGGGGTTAGGTTGGTAGAGGAGTGACGGAGGGAATTCTGTGCCATTTCAGCCCATGGCAGGTACGTCGACCACTCCCCCGGCCGGTCCTGGCAGTAGGACCTTAACAACCTACCTATATCCTGATTTACCCTCTCCACCTGCCCGTTAGATTCGGGGTGAAACCCAGAGGTAAGGCTGACGGAGACCCCCAGGTGTTCCATAAATGCTTTCCACACCCTAGATGTGAATTGGGGGCCCCGATCAGATACTATATCCTCTGGTACCCCGTAGTGCCGGAAGACATGAGCGAATAGGGCCTCCGCAGTCTGCAGGGCCGTGGGGAGACCGGGCAGAGGCAAGAGGCGGCAGGACTTGGAGAATCGATCCACAACGACCAGGATCGTGGTGTTCCCCTGAGAAGGTGGAAGGTCTGTCATGAAGTCTATTGACAAATGTGACCATGGCCGTTGTGGAATAGGTAAAGGAAGTAATTTACCTCTGGGAAGGTGTCTAGGTGCCTTACACTGGGCGCACACCGAGCAGGAGGAGACATACACCCTGACATCCTTAGCCAAGGTGGGCCACCAATATTTCTCAGAAAGGCAGCGCACTGTCCGACCGATACCGGGATGACCAGAGGAGGGTGATGTGTGGGCCCAATAGATGAGCCGGTCACGAACAGCAGACGGCACGTACAGACGTCCAGCGGGACAAGACGGTGGAGCTGGCTCTGTGTGCAATGCCTGTTCAATGTCCGCGTCCAGCGCCCAGACCACCGGCGCTATAATGCATGAGGCCGGTAGTATGGGGGTGTCATCCATGGGCCTCTCCTTTTTGTCGTACAGCCGAGACAGTGCGTCTGCCTTAACGTTCTTTGTCCCTGGAATATATGAGATGGTGAAGTGGAAACGTGTGAAAAACATGGCCCACCTAGCCTGACGAGGATTCAGCCTCCTAGCTGCCTGGATGTACTCCAGGTTACGGTGGTCAGTCCAGATGAGGAAAGGGTGTTTAGCCCCCTCAAGCCAATGTCTCCACACAGTCAAGGCCTTGACTACAGCCAACAACTCCCGATCACCTACATCATAGTTTTGCTCCGCCGGGCTGAGCTTCTTAGAGAAGAAGTCACAGGGACGGAGCTTAGGTGGCGTGCCCGATCGTTGGGATAAGACTGCTCCTACCCCTGATTCGGATGCGTCCACCTCTACTATGAACTGCAAAGAGGGATCCGGATGGGCTAGCACCGGGGCCGCGGTGAAAAGAGCCTTCAGCTGCCTGAATGCCCTGTCCGCCGTAGCGCACCAGCGGAGACGGGACGGACCCCCTTTTAACAGTGAAGTAATGGGAGTCGCCACCTTGCCAAAGCCTCGGATAAACCTCCGATAGAAATTGGCAAACCCTAAAAACCTCTGTACCTCTTTAACCGTGGTGGGAGTCGGCCAATTACGCACGGCTGAAATGCGGTCACTCTCCATCTCCACCCCGGAGGTGGTAATGTGGTATCCAAGGAAGGAAACGGACTGTTGGAAGAACAGACATTTTTCTGCCTTGACATACAGGTTATGCTCCAGCAGTCTTCCAAGTACTTTACGGACTAGGGAAACATGCTCGGCGCGTTTAGCGGAATACACCAGAATGTCATCGATGTATACTACCACACCGCAACCGAACATGTCCCTGAAAACATTGTCCACAAAAGATTGGAAGACCGATGGTGCATTCATCAACCCGTATGGCATGACTAGATATTCATAGTGACCTGAAGTGGTACTAAATGCCGTTTTCCACTCATCTCCTTCCCGGATACGAACCAAATTGTACGCACTCCTGAGATCTAGTTTAGTGAAGAAGCGCGCCCCATGCATTGATTCAATCACCGATGAAATGAGAGGTAGAGGATAACTATACCTTTCTGTGATCTGGTTGAGGGCGCGGTAATCAATGCATGGGCGCAAACCACCATCCTTCTTCTTCACAAAAAAGAAGCTCGAGGAGGCGGGTGAAGTAGAGGACCGTATGAACCCCTGTCGTAGGGACTCAGAGACATATGTTTCCATAGCCTCCGTCTCTACCTGCGACAGGGGATACACATGACTCCTGGGAAGTACAGCGTCTACCTTGAGGTTTATCGCACAATCCCCTGGGCGATGAGGTGGTAATTTATTAGCCTTTTTCTTAGAGAAGGCTTGAGCCAAATCTAGGTATTCGGGGGGAATGCGCACGGTGGGGACATTCTCTGGACTCTCCACCGTGGTTGCACCAACGGAAACACCTACACACCTCCCCGGACACTCTGATGACCACCCCGTTAGAGCCCTCTGTTTCCACAAAAAGGTGGGATTGTGAGTACTTAACCAGGGCAGTCCTAGTACCACCGGGAATGCAGGAGAATCAATAATGAAGAAATTTATTTTTTCCTTATGATTCTCCTGGGTGATCATTACTATGTCTCCGGTGGTCTCCTTAACATACCCAGACCCTAACGGTCGACTATCTAATGCTTGAATGGGAATGGGGATGGACATGGGCGTAAGCGGGATCCCTAATCTACTAGCTAGAGTACTATCCATAAAATTTCCAGCTGCGCCTGAATCGACTAGCGCCTTACACTGGGGAATAGCACAAAATTCAGGAAATGACACTGGAAGGTAGAGGTGTGTAACAGAGGACTCTGGGTAAGTGTGGTGCGCGGTTACCTGGGGTGATGCCAGAGTGCCCTGCCTGCCGCCTCTATACCCAGCACTCTGAAAACAACGGGCCGCCGAATGTCCATGACGACCACAGGATGAGCACTGGACCCGGCTCCCGCGACGATTCCGGACGGCCGTTCCACCCATCTCCATAGGGACCGGATCTGGTGTGGATAAGGGTGGTAAGAGCGGACCCCCCACTGGACGTCCGCGAGAGGCCAGCAGATTGTCCAGTCGTATGGCCATATCCACGAGTTGGTCAAAACTAAGCATGGCATCCCGGCAGGCTAGCTCTCGACGGACGTCCTCATGCAAACTGCAGCGGAAATGGTCAATGAGAGCCCGCTCATTCCACCCAGACCCGGCCGCTAACGTCCGGAACTCCAGCGCGAAATCCTGCGCACTCCTCGTCCCCTGTCGTAGGTGGAAAAGGCGTTCACCCGCCTCTCTTCCTTCTGGTGGATGGTCGAAGACGGCTCGGAAGTGGCGGGCGAACTCCCCGAAGTTGTCCAACGCTGTTCCCTCTCTCCAAGTTGCGTTGGCCCACTCCAGGGCTTTCCCAGTTAGACAGGAGACGAGGGCGGATACCTTCTCACGGTCCGAAGGAGGAGGAGATATAGTGCTGAATGCCAGCTCAAGCTGCAGCAGGAAACCCTGGCACTGGGCAGCGGTTCCGTCGTATTCCCGGGGAAAGGAAATGTGGATTCGACCGGTAGGTTGTAGTGGAGTGTTGCGATTGGGTTGCACCGTATGCGCTAACGGTGAGGTTTCACTGTCTGGTCGGTGGTGCTCTAGTCGCTGGACAGCCTGGAGAACCCGATCCATCGCCTCTCCTAGGCTGGTGAGCATGGTGGAGTGCTCCCTTACTCTCTCCACTACCCCGGTCATGTTATTCGCTCCTGCTGACTCCATTGGTTGGTCGGATATTCTGTGATGGCGTGAATATATAATAGAGAGCCAGGCGCAGGAGGTAGCGTGAACTCAAGGATAACTTTAATATCCGAATACGCATAAACAATCTGAACAGGAATAGGTACAACTGTTCTAGATTAAGAAACAAAGGTGATAACACAATCACACTGAACAATATCCGACAAGGACATGAGGGAACAGAGGGAACATATATACATGAAGTAATGAGGGGAAATGAGAACCAGGTGTGCGTAATGACAAGACATGACAAATGGAATAATGAGTGAGAGAGCGGCAGTGGCTAGAAAGCCGGTGACGACGATCGCCGAAGCATGCCCGAACAAGGGGTTGAGGCAACTTCGGCAGGAGTCGTGACAGTGAATTTAAAACACAAAAAACACAAAGCCGGTGACGACGATCGCCGAAGCATGCCCGAACAAGGGGTTGAGGCAACTTCGGCAGGAGTCGTGACAGTGAATTTAAAACACATATTAAAACACAAAGAACAGGGAGGTTTTCCAATGACTCGCAAAGAAGGCCACCTATTGGTAGATGGGTCCCCAAAAAAAAGTAGACACTGAATATTCCTTCGAGCATGGTGAAGTTATTAATTACACTTTGGATGGTGTATAAACACATCCAGTCACTAGAAAGATACAGGCTTCCTTCCTAACTCTGTTGCCGGAGAGGAAGGAAACAGCTCAGGGATTTCACCATGAGGCCAATGGTGACTTTAAAACAGTTACAGATTTTAATGGTTGTGATAGGAGAAAACTGAGGATGGATCAACAACATTGTAGTTACTCCACAGTACTAACTGACAGAGTGAAAAGAAGGAAGCCTGTATAGAATACAAATATTCCAAAACATGCATCCTGTTTGCAACAAGGCACTAAATTAATACCACATAAAATGTTGCAAAGCATAGTGGTGGCTATGCCTGTAATCGTTAAGGACTGGGGAGTTTTTCAGGATAAAAAGAAACAGAATGGAGCTACGGGCCAGACACTGGGAGATGAATTCACCTTTCAGCAGGACAATAACAAGGCCAAATCTACGCTGGAGTTGCTTACCAAGAAGACAGTGACTGTTCCTGAGTAGCCAAGTTACAGTTTTGACTTAAATTTACCGCACAGTCTCTTTGTCAGTTTGGTGTATTGTGTGTAGATGGGTGAAAAAAAATAAATCAATCTTGAATTCATACTGTAACACAAAGGTAATACATACTTTTGGAATCCAGGGGGACATATTGACAGAGAGACAACAGTCGTTAACTACCTGATGTGACGTCATCAGCCAAAGGAGCTGATCGTAAACAGCCACCGACTCAGCTCCATTAGAAAAGTTAATGTGTATGTAAAGAAGCCAAGGCGCTGATTCCTGAACGTGGCAACACAGTGAAACAATGACATTTAGTGGAGGACAAATTCATTAGGGGGGGGGGGTAATGGTAATACAAATTCATTACAGAGGTCTTGACTGGCTGACTCTGAGGGTTGTAGAAGTACAGGCCAGCAGCAGCACATAATGAGCTCAGTGATCTGAAGGTTATAGGATTTCTCTCCACAAAGCCAGAAAGAAAGAGATTAGATCTCTAGACAGTTACTACTGTGTGTGTGTGTGCTTCACATCTCTACCAGTGAGCATTCAGCTACTGTAAAGCTGCTGCTAACCAGAGGGGGGGAAGGTATCCAGGTCAGAAGAACTCCACAGAGGCAGCTAAGTCACAGAGTGACAATCAGTCAATAGTCTGAAAATGCATTTTGTGGCGGTGACATCATCACCATCACCATACGTTACTAGAGGAGCTGTCAAGCAATTGAAGTGTGGCGGGAGGGAGTTGGTGACAGAATGTCTCTCTGTCAAGTTTGCTGTCAGACATCAATGGGAAGACATCAGACCAGACAGAGCTATAAAGTACTAGAGCTGCCTTTTCAGTTGTGCCTCAGGAGGGCATCAGTCACACACGTTTGTAAAGGTGCATCTGTCTGTGTAGCTCATTTTTGTTAAGCAATTTTCTTCAGATATCAGACAGAAGCACTGAGGCATATGTCAATAAAACAACTACTGATTCGTTCAATGACAAAGGAGGAATGGAATTGATTAGAACATCCACTGCATGAACATGTCTCCAGTGGAGTGGATATTCTGGCAGAGAGAGAGAGAGAGAGAGAGAAAGAGAGAGAGAACGAGACGGAGAGAGAGAGAGAGAGAGAGAGAGAGAGAGAGAGAGAGAGAGAGATACAGAGAGAGACAGAGAGAGACAGAGAGAGACAGAGATAGAGAGAGAGAGTGACAAAAAGCCGGAAGAGTGAAGATGTGAAGACTTCAATATAATGAAAGTCTACTGTGGGTGTGGGTGTTAGTCTTAAAAGCAGACATTGAGTCCCCAGGTATACTTAGTGAGAGTGCTGGAAGAAGAGTACACAACTCATAAACAAGCCCACACCTAGTGTAGGCGCTAGGCCGAGTATGTTCTGACTCCTATTCCAGCTACATCAGTGTGTGTGTGTGTGTGTGTGTGTGTGTGTGTGTGTGTGTGTGTGTGTGTGTGTGTGTGTGTGTGTGTGTGTGTGTGTGTGTGTGTGTTATGACCTGGACAGTGTACTGGTGGGTGGTAGGATTCAGTAAGATTTACTAAAATAACAAAACCCTAGACATCATGTGACACGGTGTGCCATCACACATATTGAAACATGAACCAATGCATTCTAAAGCTCTCATTCTCTCTAAAATCATACATTCGTAGGCAAAAGTAAACTTCTCAAACAGTGCCCAGCCTAATTGACCAGGTGGGACGAAAATCCGTCAACCAGAGAGGAAGACTACCCATTAATAAGAAAATGTAAATTTGTCCATCTAGATATACATTTCACATTTTATTCATTTAGTAGACGTTCTTATCCAGAGCAACTTAAACAGGACGTTTAAGACTTTGATGAGGAAGGTGGAACACACTGCAGACAGACCACATATATACTGTGAAGGGGAATGACTCAGGGTCACCTCAGTCCCACCTCATTATATGCCCAAGTAAGCGAGCACACAGAGAAACACTGACACACACACACAGAGAGACACACAGACACACACACACTGATCTCTGCTAACTGAAATTAACATAAGAGGGAAGATCAATTTTAATTCAATCACTTTTTTACAGCACCCATTTTGATTTTAACTAACTTTTTCATATACATTTGCCCTGAAGAAGTGCTCAGAAAGATACGTTTTGGACCTGAATGACAAAACATTCAGGAGATAGAGATGCTCAAAGTTGACCTATTTTGCATACCCCACCATACCATGAGACATCATGTCTTCATCACTGGAAAATATAAACAGTTGAGATTGATATAATTTAAAAGCTTACTAACAGTGTTGTCAGATTGTTTTATAATCTCTTTTTTAAATACAGTGCATTCGGAAAGTATTCAGACCCCTTCCCTTTTTCCACATTTTGCTACGCTACAGCCATATTCTAAAATGGAAAACATTCATCAATCTACACACAATGCCCCAAACTGACAAAGTGAAAACAGGTTTTTAGACATTTTTGCAAATGTATAAAAATAAAACAAACATAAATACCTTATTTACATAAGTATTCAGACCCTTTGTTATGACACTCTAAAATGAGTTCACCTGCATCCTGTTTCCATTGATCATCCTTGAGATGTTTCTACAACTTGATTGGAGTCCACCTGTGGTAAATTCAATTGATATATAAGGTCCCACATGTTAGAGTCCCGCATGTTAGAGCAAAAACCATGCCATGAGGTCGAAGGAATTGTCCATATAGCTCCGAGACAAGATTGTGTCAAGGCACAGATCTCGGCAGGGACTGGGAGACTAATCAGGATGGAAGGAAAGATGAACGGAGCAAAAAGTACAGAGAGATCCTTGATGAAAACCTGCTCCAGAGCACTCAGGACCTCAGACTGTGGTGAAGGTTCACCTTCCAACAGGACAACGACCCTAAGCACACAGCCAAGACAATGCAGGAGTGGCTTCGGGACAAGTCTCTGAATGTCCTTGAGTGGTGTGATTAAGTCCCAGCCAGAGCACGGACTTGAACCCGATCGAACATCTCTGGAGAGACCTGAATATAGCTGTGCAACCTGACAGAGCTTGAGAGGATCTGCAAATACAGATGTGCCTTTATATTTAATAAAATAGCAAACAAGTCTAAAAAACTGTTTTTGCTTTGTCATTATGGGATGTTGTGTATAGATAAGGCTGTAACTTAACAAAATTTGGAAAAAGTCAAGGAGTCTGAATACTTTCTGAAGGCACTGTACATGTAAACAGGAGTAATGGTGACCATTAGCAGGATAAGTACAGTATATACACTTTTTAATAGAAAGACTCAAAACACCATCATTGTGTAGTGACACCATGAAAAGTTATGCACCTAAGCTGAGACCTGGTGTTTGGAAGGTGTTAAAGTTAAAGTGTTAAAACACACTGAATGTACTTCAAAACAAAATGGAAGTACTCTGAAACACCCAAAGTGGTTCTTCAATCTGAATATCGGTGATTTTAAGAGAGCCTTGTGAAAACCATTGTTGGTGTGTCAGTCCATGTAAAAGGTAGCATCAAACACAAAAGGATGTTTTGGCAGACTGTGTTTCTCATATAATCAAATGGTTTTGAAATGCCAATTATTGATTGATGATGATTTTCAAGCAATAGTTTTATTAACATTTTAAAGAAGACACTGGGGGCCAGATGTACTAACGCTTTTGCGCCCACTTCAGGCGTATTTGTTTCGCAAAGTGTGCAGGTATGTACAAACGGGACACACCGAATGGAAAGCGCAGACTGCCTGTCACAGGAACTGAAAATGGCAAAATGCGCTTTTCGTGTCATGCAGATGCATTCATGGGATGGTCAAGGCGAAAGTGGGAGTGTCACATAAAGAGATGGGAGGGGAAGCGTAAACTGCGCCTAATTATGTATTCCGAGTGAAAGCGCGCCTCTATTTTGCGCTGAAAATTCTCTGCCTCTTAAAAGCAGGTGTAATTTAGGAAGCCGGTTTCCTGGCATATGCCTCCTGGTGAAATGGCAGCAGTAATCCGAGCAAGACAAAGACATAGGCTAAGGACACAAGCTGAAAAGATTTTTGCCACAAGAATCACACTTTTTCAGTTGCGTCTTGGCCATGGCGCTATTAAAGCTGCGTTCGCAAATGTACGTACATCTGGCCCTGGGTATGTAATAATTTTCCTAGGGTAGACAATGGCAGTAATTATAAGCTACATTAGCCAGGCCAGTGATATGATATACAAATTATGTTACAATCAAAATATTTAGGGTTAAGTCATTTATAGAAGGGGTAACATGAGGTAATGTATAAAATGGACCTTCATAACTGGTCTTTATGTGAGAAGGTGGATGTGAGCCCAGGTCTCCTGCATGTCAAAATACTGCCTTAGTCCACTTAGCCAGTCATCAGGACTAAACAGTTGTGCTTAACACCCTTGTTACATTCAGCACATAGGGCCCGACTTCAGATAAGTACATTTAACAAACCATGGACTTAAGTCAAAACATTTTAAAGTCCATGTTAAATCAACTCAAGAAACTCAACCGTGTGAGAAACGTGGACCCCATATCATGAGACAAATGTTTAGATTAAAGGCAAAAATATGCTACCATACTGTTTAGAATTCCCCCAGTCTGGGGCATGGAGGTGAAGGCATTCGTGTCAGGTGTGCCTTCTAGCAAACTCTATGGTCAAGTATAAACGTAGGCAAGTTCGCCGTTGCCTCCGCTGTGTTCAGGTCCTTCACGAACTCAGACAGGAAAGAGTACACCAAACGTTCAGGTGAAACTGTCCAAGAAGGTATGCGTCAATGACAACATGAGTGAAACATTTTATTACATTGAAGCAGGAAACAGAAAAGGAATTCACTAAACAAAACCATTGGTCACTATGCTTATAGTCCAAGTCAAACAGACATTTTGATTAATTGATCAGTTTTCTTGATGCTACAGGTAGTTGGTAATCATTGTTTGCACCTTTTGTGCACTTGTTTTTTTACGCAAATTCAGGCCTGTTTCTTTAGCTTATACTGCTGGTTTGTGCCTACTAGCTTTATGAGTCTGTGATCCTTAATAATAATAATAATAAAGGTTAAGTCTGCTCTAGTCTGCTCTAGCTCTGGCCTACCACACCACATGCTATTCCATCCAAATTTTGACATTCATATTCTTATCCTTATTCTATTTGTTTCATGTATATTTGTATTTATTTTTTATTTAACCTGTATTTAACTAGGCAAGTCAGTTAAGAACAAATTCTTATTTACAATGACGGCCTACCCCGGCCAAACCTATGCATGTGAAATACGTATAATGCCATGTTTCCTTTGTTTTTGAAGATTACGAATATGATACATACCTTACATATCTTTGAACTGCTTTACTTTATCAATATTAAAATGTTAAAGACCTGTTAATGTTTTGTCATTTTATAATTTGCAAAGAAAATATGAAGCATTTGAAGCTTTATAATTATGTCTTGAAAAAGTAATTTTGTACTCATTAATCATTATCATGGACAAAACAAAATATTTTCTTGTATCCCTTGTATCTTGTATCCTTTTTTTGTTTGAGCATAATACCGTATATTTGACCTTTTGGAATTACCTATGAGGAGTTTATCAGCACACCATATACAGTGAGGGGAAAACATTATTTGATCCCCTGCTGATTTTGTTCGTTTGCCCACTGACAAAGAAATGATCAGTCTATAATATTAATGGTAGGTTTATTTGAACAGTGAGAGACAGAATATCAACAAAAACATCCAGAAGAACGCATGTCAAAAATGTTATAAATTTATTTGAGTGAAATAAGTATTTGACCCCTCTGCAAAACATGACTTAGTACTTGGTGGCAAAACCCTTGTTGGCAATCACAGAAGTCAGACGTTTCTTGTAGTTGGCCACCAGGTTTTTACACATCTCGGGAGGGATTTTGTCCCACTCCTCTTTGCAGATCTTCTCCAAGTCATTAAGGTTTCGAGGCTGACGTTTGGCAACTCAAACCTTCAGCTCCCTCCACAGATTTTCTATGGGATTAAGGTCTAGAGACTTGCTAGGCCACTCCAGGACCTTAATGTGCTTCTTCTTGAGCCACTCCTTTGTTGCCTTGGCCGTGTGTTTTGGGTCATTGTCATGCTGGAATACCCATCCACGACCCATTTTCAATGCCCTGGCTGAGGGAAGGAGGTTCTCACCCAAGATTTGACGATACATTGCCCCATACATCGTCCCTTTGATGTGGTGAAGTTGTCACGTCCCCTTAGCAGAAAAACACCCCCAAAGCATAATGTTTCAACCTCCATGTTTGACGGTGGGGATGGTGTTCTTTGGGTCATAGGCAGCATTCCTCCTCCTCCAAACACGGCGAGTTGAGTTGATGCCAAAGAGTTCGATTTTGGTCTCATCTGACCACTACACTTTCACCCAGTCCTCCTCTGAATCATTCAGATGTTCATTGGCAAACTTCAGACGGGCCTGTACATGTGCTTCTTGAGCAGGGGGACCTTGCGGATGCTGTGTGTTACCAATTGTTTTCCTGGTGACTATAGTCCCAGCTGCCCTGAGATCATTGACAAGATCCTCCCGTGTAGTTCTGGGCTGATTCCTCACCGTTCTCATGATCATTGCAACTCCACGAGGTGAGATCTTGCATGGAGCCCCGGATCGAGGGAGATTGACATTGCTTTTGTGTTTCTTCCATTTGCGAATAATCACACCAACTGTTGTCACCTTCTCACCAAGCTGCTTGGAGATGGTCTTGTAGCCCAACCTACCTGGTTAAATAAAGGTGAAATAAATAAATAAATAAAAATTCCAGCCTTGTGTAGGTCTGCAATCTTGTCCCTGACATCCTTGGACAGCTCTTTGGTCTTGGCCATGGTGGAGAGTTTGGAATCTGATTGATTGATTGCTTCTGTGGACAGGTGTCTTTTATACAGGTAACAAGCTGATATTAGGAGCACACTCTTAAAGGGGGTGCTCCTAATTTCAGCTCGTTACCTGTATAAAAGACACCTGGGAGCCAGAACTCCTTCTGATTGAGAGGGGTCAAATACTTATTTCACTCATTACAATGCAAATCACTTTATAACATTTTTGACATGCGTTTTTCTGGAGTTGTTTGTTGTTATTCTGTCTCTCACTGTTCAAATAAACCTACCATTAATATTATAGAATGATCATTTCTTTGTCAGTGGGCAAACAAACAAAATCAGCAGGGGATCAAATATTGTTTTCCCTCACTGTAAGAGCAGGGAATATAAACAAAGTTGAGGCACTCCCATTTCTGCACTAGACAGGGTTTGAAACACAATCACAGTGTTTAGGAGCATTAGAGACAGGAAACACCATCATAGTGTTCAGGAGCTTTAGAGAGAGGAAACACCATCATAGTGTTTAGGAGCTTTAGAGAGAGGAAACACCATCATAGTGTTCAGGTGCTTTCGAGAGAAGAAGCACCATCATAGTGTTCAGGAGCTTTAGAGAGAGGAAACACCATCATAGTGTTTTGGAGCTTTAGAGAGAGGAAACACCATCATAGTGTTCAGGAGCTTTCGAGAGACGAAGCACCATCATAGTGTTCAGGAGCTTTAGAGAGAGGAAACACCATCATAGTGTTTAGGAGCTTTAGAAAGAGGAAACACCATCATAGTGTTCAGGAGCTTTCGAGAGACGAAGCACCATCATAGTGTTCAGGAGCTTTAGAGAGAGGACACTACACCAAAAGATAAGGGATCTAATTCTACATGAAACGACTTGAAACAGCATAATAGTGTTTTCAATCTTTGGCAAGGTGTTAAACAACTTCTGAAACTGTGTTGTTACAGCACACCATGTCATGTTTCAGAACACCTTAAAGCTGTCTCATAAATCCTTACACCCATGTGTTTCAAAACTCCAGGAGAGTTAAGGTTTCATCTCAATGTTGGTGGCAGCTCAGTTGCCACTAGCTTAATTGTAGATACTAATCGTAATAGCAATCAATAATCAATTAACAGCAGCGTAGTGGTAGTAACAGTGGCATATATTCATGGATGACGAGGGAAGCCAGGCTTCCCCAAAAGATTGACAAAAAAAACAAAAACTTTGGCTTCAGACCAATCACATCACAAGCCAAATATCATTATTGACAGACTTTTTTTTCATTGTTGCATGTGTTGTTGTTGTCCTCCGGTAGCTAGGCATCTAAAACCGTCCTTTTCCTAAATTAGCCATGGATGGAGAAAGGGATTTGGACTTGTGGTTTTACTATATTCTCAGTACTGGCCACTGATTATAACAGAGATTCTGATCCAACCATAAATTCATACATTGTGCCCCTGGCCTGAGAGAATGGAAGTTCAACATGTAGCTAGATGTAGTATGCTAATGTTAACTAGCTGGCCTGGTGTATCTTTGCCCATGAAAGGAAGTTAGGCTAGCAAGCAAGTATTTTAGCCAGGTAGCCTAGGACAACAAAAACTAAAAGCATGTACTGTATGACAGAGTCATAGACCGTTTAGGCGACAAGAAAGAGGAGGAGAGCATAGGCGATTCTCTACAAGTAGGGTGAGTCAACATGTTTTTTCTATTTGCACGCGCAGACACACACACACACACACACACACACACACACACACACACACACACACACACACACACACACACACACACACACACACACACACACACACACACACACACACACACACACACATAAATCAGTACCATTGACAGCCACATCATATTTAGCTGACGTTGACTGGACTAAATAGTATTTGGTATCTTTTCACTGTATTCGACCAAGCATAGGTGATTAGAAGATGTTGAAATGTCGAAGTTGAAATGGTGCTGGAATAGTGGAGGCAGAGACTTGCAGTGACTCTCCGTGGTTCTAAATCAATAGTTGTTAAGTAGTCTGAAAATATCAGAAACATGACCTTGCTTGACCATTCTGTTGGTCACGTAACAACTGTTTGTTACATGCAATATGTTTTGTGGACTTCACAGGACAGAGGTTGCTCTCTGGTTTTGTGAAGAAACAAAGGTTTGGTTGAATTTATTCTGCCACTGTGTCTTATTGTCTTGGCCTTCAGGCCTATACATCACGGTGACACGGCTTATGAACTAACAGGTTAATGAGCAAACAACAATTATCACAACACATAGGTTGTAATATGGCTTGTAATATGATTGGCTTCCCCCCCACGCACCACTACTGAGCAGTAATAAATAATCAATAATAATTTGAGCAGCAGCGTAGGTGTGAGGAGGAGTAGTAGTTGTTAGCCATTTAACAGCCTTAAGGCCAGGGGATAGAAGCTGTTTAGGAGTCTGTTGGTCTGAGCCTTGATGCAACGGTACCACGTGCTGGACAGGAGCACGGAGAACAGTCCATGTCTAGGGTGGCTGGAATCTTTTTTACACTAATTGGTCTTTTGACCAATCACATCAGATCTTTTCACATCAGAGCTTTTTTTAGCGCTGATCTGATTGGTCAAAAGACCGATTAGTGAAAAAAATATCAGAATTGGGTTGCCTGTGTAAATGCAGCCTTAGTCAATTCCAATAACCCAATAACATTTAAATTGGCAAGGTTATAAGTAGCTTACTTTGATCCATCCTTGATGGTGACAGAGGGACATCTGAAACACAGGGTTGTTGTCCACGGTATCCTTTCTCAAATCCATAAAAAAACCTCTTTACCACCAGTAGTTATTTGCAACAGAATGTTATGACACTCCGTTATCTGCTCTGTCTCACGGTTTTACTACAGTGTGTGCGCACTCTGGTACGGGACTGCAGTGCATGTGGTTGCCGGACTGAAAGATAAAGAGAGAGAGCTCTGATTCTGATATTACAACGGCTGTCCCGTTAAACTCAATCACTCTAGGCAAATTGGCGGACTCTTCAGGCCACTTTTAGTAGCATTTAATATTATATTCAGCTGATCTAAAATGAACTGTTTTATTTGGCAATTATAACATCACATTTTACGATACCGAATTGTCTAATCTCATTTACCAAACACTTCAGCTCATACGCAGTTAACTTGCAGGCTATGGGTTAAGCTACCTAACTGTGAAACAGCATGTCAAATGTCTCCATGCTCTCACTGGGTTCTCAGTGTGCAATACCCCATGATAAAATGTGCCTGTGTCCTATGTGTTCATTCTCTTATATTTTACTATAGGGGAAGCATAAAGCCTACAGTAGGCTAGTCGTCAGACACACATCTCACCACGGATAGAGAGACACAGAGAGAGAGCGAGAGGGTAATGTGTGTGGGTAATGTGATTGTTGACAGCTGCTCCAGTTACATTGCCAGTTTTCTCTGTAAAGCTGAAGAGATATGCCCCCTGTTCTTTGTTCCCTCCACAGAGACCGGTGACAGCAGCAACACAACACTGTGCTAGTACCCTACCCTGACTGACATGGCAGCCTAAACTGTCCAGTCAGCAGTATGCTGTAGCCTATGGCGGGGGAAAGGCATGCTCAGCCGGGCTGTGCAGTGACAGACCGCTCTAGATAGTTATTGACTATGCTGCTGTATTCCCCATATTTGTCCAACTTATCCTGGCCGCTGTGGCCTACACTGGGCTATGTGGTCGCCAGCCAGAGAAAGCAGGTGGGTAGTCTATTAGGCGTGGGAAATAAAAGTGAGAAGTATCTGGTAGCTAACTGCAGCCTACACAAATACTCAGATGTAGGAATAAGACAGAACAGTGGCAGCCCGCACATTAGAGCGTTAGGGGTGGTGCCCCACTTGTGATTGGGCCTCCCCCCCAAAAAAATATATACAATATCAGTCCAAAGTTTAGACACACCTACTCATTCAAGGGTTTTCTTTATTTGTACTATTTTCTACGTTGTAGAATAATAGTGACACATCAAAACTTTGAAATAACACATATGGAATCAAGCAGTAACAAAATAAGTTTTAAACAAATCTAAATATATTATATATTTGAGATTCTTCAAAGTTGCCACCCTTTGCCTTGATGACAGCATTGCACACTCTTGGCATTCTCTCAACCAGCTTCATGAGGTAGTCAACTGGAATGCATTTAAATTAACATGTGTGCTTTGTTAAAAGTTAATTTGTGGAACTTCTTTCCTTCTTAATGCGTTTGAGCCAATCATTTGTGATAAGATAGGGGTGGTATACAGAAGATAACTCTACTTGATAATAGTCCATATTATGGCAAGAACAGCTCAAATAAGCAAAGAGAAACATCAGTCTATCATTACTTTGAGGTCAGTCAATACGGAAAACTTCATGAACTTAAAAAGTTTCTTCAAGTGCAGTCCAACCGCGTGTCTTTATGAGACACAGAGTAGGTAAACAGATGATCTCCACGTGTGGTTCCCACCGTGAAGCATGGAGGAGGAGGTGTGATTGTGTGGGGGTGCTTAGCTGGTGACCCTGTCGGTGAGGCACACTTAACCAGCATGGCTACCACAGCATTCTGCAGCAATATGCCATCCCATCTGGTATGCACTTAGTGGGACTATCATTTGTTTTTCAACAGGACAAAAGCTCCAGGCTGTGTAAGGACTATTTGGCCAAGAAGGAGAGTGAAGGAAAAGCAGCCAACAAGTGCTAAGCATATGTGGAAACTGCTTCAAGACTATTGGAAAAGCATTCCAGGTGAAGCTGGTTGAGAGAATGCCAAGTGTGTGCAAAAGTATCATCAAGGCAAAGGGTGGCTACTTCGAAGATTCTAAAATATATTTAGATTTGTTTAACACTTTGATTCCATATGTGTTATTTCATAGTTTTGATTCCTTCACTATTATTCTAAAATGTAGAACATTTTACAAATAAAGAAAAACCCTTGAATGAGTAGGTGTGTCCAAACCTTTGACTGGTACTGTATATATAGTTCATGGATTACGTTTTAAATGCTCATAATGGTGAGGTAAACATTTTCCTTTTTAAAAAATATATTGTTCAAAACAAGCTGTTCAGTTACATTCCACTCTGCCCCTCATTGACTCTGCTAGCAGCAGCTCCACGGGTGCATACAGTAAGCCGTGCAAACATTGCTTTGATTGTTTTGCCAGCTATGAGGGGGAACTACCCCAATAAAATTGCAGGTTTCACATGATTTCATAGCATAAATTATAACAGCAATTATAACAGCACAAAGTAAATTGACCGTCCTGTGGTGCTCAAATGTGCTCTTGTCTCCCTGCACATGAGACTACATCTGTTCTATCCGGCTCTATTGCTAAAGCCAAAAGCTAATTGTAATTAACTTGTAAATAAATAATAGCCATAGGAGCCTCGGACCTGATAAACCAGATATTTACATCCAAGAACAGTAGACGGACAGAGTGATACACTATCTAGAACCTTCTCATCGCGGATCTGGTAGGACTGTGGCTATGTATGCGTGATTTCGTCACACTTGATTTATAACATTGATTTATCAATTCTCCACTGACGTGTTTCTAAAGAGGCATCAGGAACAATGTGATTCAGTCTGATAGTCATGTGTATTTGTTTACTTAACATTTTTTTGGGGGGGTATGTGTGTGTGTGTGTGTTTGTGTCTATGTGTGTGTGTTTGTGTGTGTGTGTGTGTATTGGTAGGAGATGTGATTATGAAAAAATAAGTCATAAATGCGTGAGGTGACATGCCCTTGTAGCTGGAAGGTTTGTTATTTGATCTGTCTGATATTGTGTATCATAAATGTTTTCTGATAGTACTCTTATTATGCTAATAAAGTGACGGTACACAGCTCTATTTGAGCTTAAGTCTAATTTTGTTTATATAAAGTACAGACTGACTGCGTCAGAATGGCATAGTTGGACGAAACATGGGAAAGCTATGCTGCTTTGAAAGATAAACTTGTAAAACCACTCAAGGACCACTTAACACTACATAATACAATACATAATACAATGCAAAGTACAATAAAACATATATTTTGAACTCACTTAACCCCAAAATGTCTCCATGTTTTCAGCGCCATTGTAAAGCCCTAGTTATTTTGTTTAGACAAAGTCATTTCTGAACATTATTATTGATTTCATGTAATTAGTGATTCATAAAAAAACATAAAACATTTTAAAGTCAACCCTGTTAGGGGAGGGTTTGGCTGGCTGGGATGTTCGTGTCCCATCGCGCTCTAGCGACTGTACAGTGTTTCCTCCGACACATTGGTGCAGCAGGCTTCTAGGTTAAGTAAGCATTATGTCAATATGCAGTGCGGCTTGGCGAGGTCGTGTTTCGAGGGACGCATGGCACTCGACCTTCGGCTTTCCCGAGTCCGTACGGGAGTTGCAGTGATGGGACAAGACTGTAACTACCAATTGGGGAGAGAAAGGGTAAAAAACTGTTTTCCTAAGAAATATTGAACATCTAACATCTAACATCTAAAATCAGGTGAGCTGGTTCTACTCTTTTTGGCAATTTTCTGGTGTTTTGTGCTGGAAAACTGAGTGAGTCGATAACACATCAAACATCACAGCATAGCATCAATGTTACCCATAGATATCTAGCATGTTGGCGCCGCCCTGCATGGTCGCCTGTTAAGCAGCTCCCGTTGTTCGTGTAAAAAGTGTTGTTTTCGTCTGTTTTTCTTGAGTTTTTTTTTGGCAACAGTTGAACTATAATAGTTCAGGATTATGGAGTGCTACGGTTTTACGAAGGTTTTAACGGTCCTTTTTATCACTGAGGGACTTTTTATTTTTCTCGCAGCTGAACGTCTACAGGAGTCGTCTATTATTATTATTATTTACAACAGAGCCCAGCTCCTGGATTTAGCACACGCAGCGCTGCTGCACCCCAGGGAAAAGTTTGATATTCCGGACGAGTTGAAAAGGCAACGCCGTGGACGTAGGGCGGGATTGAAGTGTAAGAAAAAGCTGAGGAAGTACAAGCCGGCTATACCGTCTATCATTATGGGCAACGTGAGATCGCTGCATAACAAATTGGACGAGCTTGAGGGTCTTGTCCGTGGACAAAGGGACTATCGGGAAGCGAGTTTAATGTTTTTTACTGAGACTTGGCTGAACGATAACATCCCCATAGAGAACGTCACTATCGGCGGGTTCCGGACCATCAGAGCAGACAGGGATAGCATCTCTTCCGGTAAGAGCAAGGGAGGGGGGCTGGCTTTTTTAGTTAACAACAGATGGTGTAATCCGAGCCATTTTACTCTTAAGGAAGAGTTTTGTAGCCCGGACATTGAGCTGTTAGCCGTTAGCCTGAGACCCTACTATTTGCCGAGGGAATTCACGGCGGCCATTGCTGTTATTGTTTACATCCCACCCTCCGCTGACGCAAACACAGCGTGTGACATCATCCACTCTGTTATCGCGAGGTTACAGACAGCGCATCCCAGTGCTTTCTTTGCCATTTCGGGGGATTTTAACCATGCATCTCTCTCTGCAACGCTGCCCACGTTCAAACAGTTTGTGAAGTGCCAAACCAGGAATAATAAAACTCTGGACTTGTTATATGCTAATGTGAAGGATGCATACAACTCCACTGCATTCCCTCCCCTCAGTAGATCGGATCCCAACCTTGTCCACCTCACCCCACTCTACAGGCCTTTGGTCCAACAGCAGCCTGCGACCACTAGGACCATTAGGAGATGGTCCCCGGAGGCGAATGAGGCCCTACAGGACTGCTTCGAAACAACAGACTGGGATGTGTTCTGTGAGGCTCATGGGGAGGACATCGATGGACTTACTGACTGCATAACAGACTATATCAATTTTTGTATTGACAACATTGTACCCACCAGGAAGGTAAGCTGTTTTCCAAATAATAAACCCTGGGTCACCAGCGACCTGAAAGCCCTGCTGAATAAGAAGAAGAGGGCCTTCAAGGAGGGGGACAAGGACAAATTGAAATGCGTCCAGAGGGAGCTGAAGTTGCGGATTGATGAGGGGAAGAGAGGGTATAAGGAGAAAATGGAGGACAAGCTGAGGCAGAGCCAGGTGAGAGAGGTGTGGAAGGGTATGAGAAATATCACTGGCTTCAAAAAGTCAAACAGTGGGCAGACGGAGGGGAACCAGGACAGAGCCAATGAGCTTAACCAATTTTTTGACAAGTTCAATACTGGCTCTGTCCACCTCCGATCCAGCTCCACAGGCAAAACACCCTCACGGCTGTCCCACCCCCACTTTGCTCACAACACATCTGTTGAGACAATCAGCGACCCCACCTCCACCCCTGCTCCCTCTGGACTGATCCTCAACACCCCCCTTCTCCCCACCTCCCCACCTGGGCTGGCTTTCACCACCAACCAAGTGAAGAGAGAGCTGGAGAGACTACATCAGTGGAAAGCGGCGGGCCCTGATGGCATCAGCCCAAGGGTGCTTAGGGTCTGTGCTGACCAACTGTGTGGAATACTCCAGCGTCGCTTCAACCTTAGCCTGAGCCTAGAAAGGGTCCTTGTGCTGTGGAAAACATCCTGCCTCGTCCCAGTGCCCAAGAAGGCACACCCCACTGTCCTGAATGACTTCAGACCTGTAGAGAGAACATCCCATAACCCTGGAAAGGTTAGTCCTCGCTCACCTCAGACCCCTGGTGTGTACATCACTGGACCCCCTGCAGTTCGCATACCAGCACAACATCGGGGTGGATGATGCTATCATCTACCTTCTGCAGAGGGCCTACTCTCACCTAGACAACGCAGGTTGTACTGTGAGGGTCATGTTTTTCGACTTCTCCAGTGCCTTCAACACCATTCAGCCCCTGCTACTGGGTGAGAAGATAAAGAGGATGAAAGTGGAAGCACCCTTAGTCTCCTGGGTCACGGACTACCTGACCGGTAGGCCACAATTTGTGCGACTGCAGAGCTGTGTGTCAGAACGGGCAGTGAGCAACTCATGGGCCCCCCAGGGAACAGTCCTGTCCCTCTTTCTGTTCACCCTCTACACCTCGGACTTCAGATATAACTCTGAAACATGCCATCTACAGAAGTTCTCGGATGACTCCGCAATTGTAGGGTGCATCAGGGATGGGCAGGAGGAGGAGTACAGGAGCACAATCAGTGACTTTGTGTTGTGGTGTGAGCAGATCCACCTTCAGCTCAACATCAGCAAAACAAAGGAGATGGTGGTGGACTTCTGGAGAACCAAGGCACAACTGACTGCAGTCCCTATACAGTGGAAATGCTTGGGTCATACATGTTCCTGGGAGTCCATATGGACAACGGCTGGAATGGGCTGGTAACACCGGGGCCCTGTACAAAAAGGGCCAGAGCCGACTATATTTTCTCAGCAGGCTCAGGTCCTTCAACGTGTGCAGTAAACTACTGCATACCTTCTACCAGTCTGTGGTGGCCAGTTACATTTTCTTTTGCAGTGGTGTGCTGGGGAGCCAACATAAAAGCCAGTGATGCTTCTCGGGTAAATAAGCTGATCAGGAAGGCTAGCTCTGTCCTGGGGATGAGCCTGGACACTCTAGAGGAGGTGGCGGAGAGACGGATCCTGGCCAAACTGCTGGCCATCATGGACAACGTCACCCACCCTCTGCATGCCATGGTTATGACGCAGAGGAGCACCTTCAGTCACAGACTGATCCCACCACGGTGTGCCAGAGAGTGCTACAGGAGGTCCTTCCTGCCGGCGGCTATTAGACTATTTAATGTCTCATTGGGGTGCCGTGCCGTCGGCAACACAGACCTAGAACTGTTGCGGTGTTAGGACCTAGTTTAACAATTTGTGCATCCATCCGTGAGTAACTCTGGTCCGTAATCACCTGTTTGAACTCGTTACCTGTATAAAAGACACCTGTCCACACACTCAATCAAACAGACTCCAACCTCTCCACAATGGCCAAGACCAGAGAGCTGTGTAAGGACATCAGGGATAAAATTGTAGACCTGCACAAGGCTGGGATGGGCTACAGGACAATAGGCAAGCAGCTTGGTGAGAAGGCAACAACTATTGGCACAATTATTAGAAAATGGAAGAAGTTCAAGATGACGGTCAATCTCCCACGGTCTGGGGCACCATGCAAGATCTCACCTCGTGGGGCATCAATGATCATGAGGAAGGTGAGGGTCAGCCCAGAACTACACGGCAGGACCTGGTCAATGACCTGAAGAGAGCTGGGACCACAGTCTCAATGAAAACCATTAGTAACACACTACGCCGTCATGGATTAAAATCCTGCAGCGCACGCAAGGTCCCCCTGCTCAAGCCAGCGCATGTCCAGGCCCGTCTGAAGTTTGCCAATGATCCCTGCTGCAGTGTGTGCAAACCTGGTCAAGAACTATAGGAAACGTATGATCTCTGTAATTGCAAACAAAGGTTTCTGTACCAAATATTAAGTTCTGCTTTTCTGATGTATCAAATACTTATGTCATGCAATAAAATGCAAATTAATTAGTTAAAACTCATACAATGTGATTTTCTGGATTTTTGTTTTAGATACCGTCACAGTTGAAGAGTACCTATGATAAAAATTACAGACTTCTACATGCTTTGTAAGTGGGAAAACCTGCAAAATCGGCAGTGTATCAAATACTTGTTCT
The DNA here is from genome assembly GCA_023634145.1 of Thymallus thymallus. Classification (NCBI taxonomy): domain Eukaryota; kingdom Metazoa; phylum Chordata; class Actinopteri; order Salmoniformes; family Salmonidae; genus Thymallus; species Thymallus thymallus. The sequence goes on along the minus strand of CM042403.1, from coordinate 14,275,277 downwards.
CCCCACTGTACATACTCATGTACAGTTGTTATATCATATCACGTGCAATATTGCAAGTAATTCTTGGACTTAACATACGTAGTCATTCACTCAGGAATGCATATTAGTATCCTGTCAGTTATCTTTTTTCATTGCTTTTAGGATATTGAATGTGCAATACGTGCAGTTATCTGTAATTAAACCCTGCGCACTAAGGACTGTATTTTAAGGGAATTACTATTATTACCCCAAATTATATCATACACACATTTAGCTATTTAATTATCTCTTCCTGTCATTTACCTGTACAGCTAATTTAACCATGCAAAATATTCACTTACCTGTTCATTTAACCAGTCTGTCTATTAAGTAAACGATTATTACCCTCACTCATATTATATGCATTTTTAGCTATTGAAGTATTTCTCTGCCATCGACCTGTATAGTATAGTTAACCATCCAACATCCACCAATGTATAGTGTACATATTCATCCAACCACCCATACTATGCAATGTCTTTTTATAACTTTTTTGCACTCCAGACATCTTGTATTTCTATACTTTTTCATACTGCCGCTCTATGTATCATGTATCATGTAACTGTCTTTAGTGTATTTTCGTTCTGGCATTTTGCACCTGCCCTATGTTTTGTTGTAGCTGCTTGACAAAGAAATGTCCCCCTCAGGGATCAATAAAGTATCTATCTATCTATCTATCTATCTATCTATCTATCTATCTATCTATCTATCTATCTATCTATCTATCTATCTATCTATCTATCTATCTATCTATCTATCTATCTATCTATCTATCTATCTATCTATCTATCTATCTATCTATCTATCTATCTATCTACATTGTTTTAGCTTGTGTTCAATTGCCACTTCCTGATGAACACAACAAGTTTCTAATCCCTCTGTCACAACAGTATTTATGTCTGATTTAAGATGATATCGTCAACCCTGTTACGGTCAAGCCTGTTACTTTATTTGTCACCATATAAAAATACTGTAGCTGCTTCGTTGTTAAGCTGGCAATGAAGCGTCTGTAGTAATTCAGTAAATCCATGAAAGAGCGCAGTTGTCTCACGTTCTGAGGAGCTGGAGCATCCAAGATAGCCTTGACCTTGGACAGAGCCCTGTGAAGGCCCGTGGCAGGTATTATTCAACAGATGATTGGAAGAATGCACATTTGTCCTTGCAAACTCGCAGTCCATAATCCTTTAATATCTGTAAGGTCACATCCAGGTTCTAGAGTTGGTCCTCTTCATCTTTTCCAGTAATGAGGATGTCATGCAGGTAGCGTTGTACTCCTGGCAATCCACACAAGATCCACTCAGCTAAACCCATGAAAAGGTAGTCGATGTGTGGTAGCGGATACTACTCAGCAGATATCACAGGGTTAACAGCGACTTTAAAGTCTCCACATATCTCTGATTCCACCATCCTTCGTAAGGACTGGTATGATAAGTGTAGCCCATTCAATCAAGCTGACCGGCTACAGCACTTTGTTCTTGACTGAAGTGTCAGCCTTGACTTTTGGTCTGATAGCATAAGGTACGGATCGTGCTTTCACAACAATGATTTGCTGTCTGGCTTAATCTCAATGTTGGTGGCAGCTCAGTTGCCACTAGCTTAAGTATTAAAAAAAACGTTATTTTAACAGTGGAGATACTAATGGTAATAGCAATCAATAATCAATTAACAGCAGCGTAGTGGTAGTAAGAGTGGCATGTATTCATGGATGCCAAGGGAAGCAAGGCTTCCCCAAAAGATTGACAAAAAAAACTAAACTTACAAAATAATTTATCTTTCATCTCACTCTGTTTTATAAAGTTTCTTGAGTTCGCAAACGTTTGGATTTGGCTTCAGACCAATCACATCACAAGCCAAATATCATTATTGACAGCCTTTTATTATTATTGTTGCATGTCGTTGTGTTGTTGTCCTTCGGTAGCTAGGCATCTAAAACCGAACTTTTCCTAAATTAGCCATGGATGGAGAAAGGGATTTGGACTTGTGGTTTTACTATATTCTCAGTACTGGCCACTGATTATAACAGAGATTCTGATCCAACCATAAATTCATACATTGTGCCCCTGGCCAGAGAGAATGGAAGTTCAACATGTAGCTAGATGTAGTATGCTAATGTTAACTAGCTGGCCTGGTGTATCTTTGCCCATGAAAGGAAGTTAGGCTAGCAAGCAAGTATTTTAGCCAGGTATTTTAGCCAAAAACTAAAAGCATGTACTGTATGACAGAGTCATAGACCGTTTAGGCGACATGAAAGAGGAGGAGAGCATAGGCGTTTCTCTACAAGTAGGGTGAGTCAACATGTTTTTTCTATTTGCACGCACAGACACACACACACAAACACACACACATAAATCTGTACCATTGACAGCCACATCATATTTAGCTGACGTTGATTGGACTAAATAGTATTTGGTATCTTTTCACTGTATTCGACTAAGCATAGGTGATTAGATGATGTTGAAATGTTGAAGTTGAAATAGTGCTGGAATAGTGGAGGCAGCTCCTGTTTTCTTTGCGACTTGCAGTAACTGTGTTCTAAATCAATAGTTGTTAAGTAGTCTGAAAATATCGGAAACATTACCTTGCTTGACCATTCTGTTGGTCACGTAACAACTGTTTGTTACATGCAATATGTTTGTTGACTTCACAGGACAGAGGTTGCTCTCAGGTTTTGTGAAGAAACAAAGGTTTGGTTGAATTTATTCTGCCACTGTGTCTTATTGTCTTGGCCTTCAGGCCTATACATCACGGTGACACGGCTTATGAACTAACAGGTTAATGAGCAAACAACAATTATCACAACACATAGGTTGCAATATGGCTTTTTTTCTTGATTGGCTTCCCGCTGTGATTTTACCCACGCACCGCTACTGAGCAGTAATAAATAATCAATAATAATTTGAGCAGCAGCGTAGGTGTGAGGAGGAGTAGTAGTTGTTAGCCATTTAACAGCCTTAAGGCCAGGGGATAGAAGCTGTTTAGGAGTCTGTTGGTCTGAGCCTTGATGCAACGGTACCACGTGCTGGACAGGAGCACAGAGAACAGTCCATATCTAGGGTGGCTGGAATTTTTTTTACACTACTTGGTCTTTTGACCAATCACATCAGATTTTTTCACATCAGAGATTTTTTTAGAGCTGATCTGATTGGGCAAAAATCTGAATTGGGTTGCCTGTGTAAATGTCGCCTTAGTCAATTATAATGACCCAATAACTTTTAAATTGACAAGGTTATAAGTTGCTTACCTGACATTTTGATCCAACCTTGATGGTGATTAAGGGACATCTGAAACACAGGGTTGTTGTCCACGGTATCCTTTCTCAAATCCATAACGAAACCTCTTTACCACCACTAGTTATTCGCAACAGAATGTTATGACACTCCGTTATCTGCTCTGTCTCCCGTTTTAACTACAATGCGTGCGCGCTTTGGTACGGGACTGCAGTGCATGTGGTCGCCTGACTGATTATGTAGGTGAGTTCCACACCATAAAGCACACCACAGATTTCACAGCAGAGCTGAGCAGCATGCGCTTGCCTTGGAATTAATTATTGGCTTGTTCTCAAGATAAAGAGAGATATATCTGATTCTGACGCATTAACGACATTACTACGGCTGTCCCGTTAAACTCAATCACTCTAGGCAAATTGGCGGGCTGTTTAGGCTACCTTTAGTAGATAGATAGATAGATAGATAGATAGATAGATAGATAGATAGATAGATAGATAGATAGATAGATAGATAGATAGATAGATAGATAGATAGATAGATAGATAGATAGATAGATAGATAGATAGATAGATAGATAGATAGATAGATAGATAGATAGATAGATAGATAGATAGATAGATAGATAGATAGACAGACTGGTTAAATGAACAGGTAAGTGAATATTTTGCATGGTTAAATTAGCTGTACAGGTAAATGACAGGAAGAGATACTTAAATAGCTAAATGTGGGTATGATATAATTTGGGGTAATAATAGTAATTCCCTTAAAATACGGTCCTTAGTGCGCAGGGTTTAATTACAGATAACTGCACGTATTGCACATTCAATACTAAAAGCAATGAGAAAAGGTGCAATTGACAGGATACTAATATGCATTCCTGAGTGAATGCCTACGTAAGTTAGGTCCAAGAATTACTAGCAATATTGCACGTGATATGATATAACAACTGTACATGAGTATGTATGTACAGACCTGTATGAATAAAGAGGTCCTGAGTGAATGAGTGCTGACGGACGCATAATGGATGCATAATTGTTAAACTAGGTCCTAGCACCCCAACAGTTCCAGATCTATGTTGCCGACGGCACGGCACCCCGGTGAGGTATTATATAGTCTAATAGCCGCCGGCAGGAAGGACCTCCAGTAGCGCTCTCTGGCACACCGTGGTGGGATCAGTCTGTGACTGAAAGTGCTCCTCTGCATCATAACCATAGCGTGCAGAGGGTGGGTGACGTTGTCCATGATGGCCAGCAGTTTGGCCAGGATCCGTCTCTCCGCCACCTCCTCTAGAGTGTCAAGGCTCATCCCCAGGACAGAGCTAGCCTTCCTGATCAGCTTATTTACCCGAGAAGCATCACCGGCTTTGATGTTTGCTCCCCAGCACACCACTGCAAAAAAGATGGCACTGGCCACCACAGACTGGTAGAAGGTATGCAGTAGTTTAATGCACACGTTGAAGGACCTGAGCCTCCTCAGAAAGTAGAGTCGGCTCTGGCCCTTTTTTTTACAGGGCCCCGGTGTTACCAGCCCATTCCAGCCTGTTGTCCATATGGACTCCCAGGAACTTCTATGACCCAACCATTTCCACATCCATCCCCTGTATAGGGACTGCAGTCAGTTGTGCCTTGGTTCTCCTGAAGTCCACCACCATCTCCTTTGTTTTGCTGATGTTGAGCTGAAGGTGGTTCTGCTCACACCACAACACAAAGTCACTGATTGTGCTCCTGTACTCCTCCTCCTGCCCACCCCTGATGCACCCTACAATAGCAGAGTCATCCGAGAACTTCTGTAGGTGGCATGTTTCAGAGTTATATCTGAAGTCTGAGGTGTAGAGGGTGAACAGGAAGGGGGACAGGACCGTTCCCTGGGGGGCCCCTGTGTTGCTAACTGCCCGTTCTGACACACAGCTCTGTAGTCGCACAAATTGTGGCCTACCGGTCAGGTAGTCCGTGACCCAGGAGACTAAGGGTGCTTCCACTTTCATCCTCCTCATCTTCTCACCCAGTAGCAGGGGCTGAATGGTATTGAAGGCACTGGAGAAGTAAAAAAACATAACCCTCACAGTGCAACCTGCGTTGTCCAGGTGAGAGTAGGCCCTCTGCAGAAGGTAGATGATAGCATCATCCACCCCGATGTTGCGCTGGTATGCAAACTGCAGGGGGTCCATTAATGTACACACCAGGGGTCTGAGGTGAGCGAGGACTAACCTTTCCAGGGTCTTCATGATGTGGGATGTTAGCGCTACAGGTCTGAAGTCATTCAGACCTGGTGTGCCTTCTTGGGCACTGGGACGAGGCAGGATGTTTTCCACAGCACAGGGACCCTTTCCAGGCTCAGGCTAAGGTTGAAAAGATGCTGGAGTATTCCACACAGTTGTGTAGTTGTGTAGTCTCTCCAGCTCTCTCTTCACTTGGTTGGTGATGAAAGCCAGCCCAGGTGGAGAGGTGGGGGGAAGGGGGGTGTTGAGGATCAGTCCAGGGGGAGCAGGGGCGGAGGTGGGGTCACTGATTGTCTCAGCAGAGGTGTTGTGAGCAAAGTGGGGGTGGGACAGCCGTGAGGGTGTGTGGTCTGGGGAGCTGGAGGGGAGGTGGACAGGGCCAGTATCAAACCTGTTAAAAAATTGGTTCAGCTCCTTGGCTCTGTCCTGGGTCCCCTCCGTCTGCCCACTGTTTGACTTTTTGAAGCCAGTGATATTTCTCATACCCTTCCACACCTCTCTCACCTGGCTCTGCCTCAGCTTGTCCTCCATCTTCTCCTTATACACTCTTTCCCCTCAGCAATCCGCAACTTCAGCTCCCTCTGGACGCATTTCAATTTGTCCTTGTCCTTGTCCATCTCCTTGAAGGCCCTCTTCTTCTCATTCAGCAGGGCCTTCAGGTCGCTGGTGACCCAGGGTTTATTGTTTGGGAAACAGCGTACCTTCCTGGTGGGTACAGTGTTGTCTACACAAAAATTAATATAGTCTGTTATGCAGTCAGTGAGTCCATCGATGTCCTCCCCATGAGCCTCACAGAGCACATCCCAGTCTGTTGTTTCAAAGCAGTCCTGTAGGGCCTCATTCGCCTCCGGGGACCATCTCCTAATGGTCCTGGTGGTTGCAGGCTGCTGTTGGACCAAAGGCCTGTAGAGTGGGGTGAGGTGGACAAGGTTGTGATCCGATCTACCGAGGGGAGGGAGTGCAGTGGAGTTGTATGCGTCCTTAACATTAGCATATAACAAGTCCAGAGTTTTATTATTCCTGGTTGGGCACTTCACGAACTGGTTGAACGTGGGCAGCGTTGAAGAGAGAGATGCATGGTTAAAATCCCCCGAAATGGCAAAGAAAGCACTGGGATGCGCTGTCTGTAACCTCGCGATAACAGAGTGGATGACGTCACACGCTGTTTGGGGATAAGCATTATTGAAACAGGAAGTGATGGACAGTCTGGTGTGGTTGCTATTGGTGTTCATTGTGGTTTGACCATTAAAACTGCTAAATAGTTATCAGTCTCCATCCAGTCCTTGCTCCTACAGAAAGTCATCCATCCACCTATACTAGGACCCTCAACGTTCACTAGAAATCATCAAGAACAACATACAGTGCCGTTAAATGATTTAAAAATGAGCAGCATACACTCTAACAAGTTTTTAAGTTACCGAATTGTCTAATCTCATTTACCAAACACTTCAGCTCATACGTAGTTAACTTGCAGGCTATGGGTTAAGCTACCTAACTGTGAAACAACATGTCAAATGTCTCCATGCTCTCACTGGGTTCTCAGTGTGCAATACCCCATGATAAAATGTGCCTGTGTCCTATGTGTTCATTCTCCTATATTTTACTATAGGGGAAGCATAAAGCCTACAGGAGGCTAGTCGTCAGACACACATCTCACCACGGATAGAGAGACACAGAGAGAGAGCGAGAGGGTAATGTGTGTGGGTAATGTGATTGTTGACAGCTGCTCCAGTTACATTGCCAGTTTTCTCTGTAAAGCTGAAGAGATATGCCCCCTGTTCTTTGTTCCCTCCACAGAGACCGGTGGCAGCAGCAACACAACACTGTGCTAGTACCCTACCCTGACTGACATGGCAGCCTAAACTGTCCAGTCAGCAGTATGCTGTAGCCTATGCCGGGGGAAAGGCATGCTCAGCCGGGCTGTGCAGTGACAGACCGCTCTAGATAGTTATTGACTATGCTGCTGTATTCCCCATATTTGTCCAACTTATCCTGGCCGCTGTGGCCTACACTGGGCTATGTGGTCGCCAGCCAGAGATACCTACTCTTTCAAGGGTTTTCTTTATTTGTACTATTTTCTACGTTGTAGAATAATAGTGACGATATCAAAACTATGAAATAACACATATGGAATCAAGTAACAAAAGAAGTGTTAAACAAATCTAAATATATTATATATTTGAGATTCTTCAAAGTAGCCACCCTTTGCCTTGATGACAGCTTTGCACACTCTTGGCATTCTCTCAACCAGCTTCATGAGGTAGTCAACTGGAATGCATTTAAATTAACAGGTGTGCTTTGTTAAAAGTTAATTTGTGGAACTTCTTTCCTTCTTAATGCGTTTGAGTCAATCATTTGTGTTGTGATAAGATAGGCGTGGTATACAGAAGATAACTCTACTTGATAAAAGACCATATGATGGCAAGAACAGCTCAAATAAGCAAAGAGAAACGACAGTCCATCATTACTTCAAAACTTGAAGGTCAGTCAATCCGGAAAATTTCAAGAACTTTAAAAGTGCCTTCAAGTGCAGTCGCAAAAACCAACAAGCTCTATGATAAAACCACTATTAAAGGACACCAATAAGAACAAGAGACTTGCTTGGGCAAAGAAACGAGCAATGGCCATTTGGTCTGAGTCCAAATTCCATATGTGTTATTTCATAGTTTTGATGTCTTCACTATTATTCTAAAATGTAGAAAATTGTACAAATAAAGAAAAACCCTTGAATGAGTACTTTTGACTGGTACTGTATATATAGTTCATGGCTTACGTTTTAAATGCTCATAATGGTGAGGTAAACATTTTCCTGTTTCAGAAATATATTGTTCAAAACAAGCTGTTCATTTACATGCCACTCTACCCCTCAGTTACTCTGCTAGCAGCAGCTCCACGGGTGCATACAGTAAGCCGTGCAAACATTGCTTGGATTGTTTTGCCAGCTATGAGGGGGAACTACCCCAATGAAATTGCAGGGTTCACATGATTTCATAGCATGAATTATAACAGCACAAAATAAATTGACCATCCTGTGGCGCTCAATTGTGCGTTCAGTCAGAACTTCTGCGTCTGCTCGTCTCCCTTCAATGAGTTTCTTGCACCAGACGGCTTACTTCTGCTCTTGAGACTAAATCTGCTCTATCCGGCTCTATAGCTAAAGCCAAAAGATAATTGTAATTAACTTGTAAAAAAATAATAGCCATAGGAGCCTCGGACCTGATAAACCAGTTATTTACATCCAAGAACAGTTGAAAAACAGTGGACTAAAACAGCGTTAAACAAAAAAAAACAGCATAAGACCGGTTGTATCACAAATATGAAATTATTTCATAGCGCATCATGCTTTGTGACATTATGTTAGCTAGCTGTCTCCTGTTAGATAATGCGTTTTCACTTATTTTATCTGCATGCTTGTTGCATTCTCCCTGGTGCACTCGTGAGCTGGCTGCTCGTTCTAAATATTATAATCGAATCTGTTCAAAACAGTGTAAGCATGTGCAGCAGTGGTCATTCGGTTCCAACCACCCCGCGCCCTGGGTATTCAGCCAATCAGCGTCCGCCACTGAGAGTGAATACACTAATGACCAAGTAAAGTAAGATGATGCATTGCCAGTTGATGATACATAAAAGGTATTGTAATATGGACAGTATGTGGATAGAATATGTAGTATATCTGAAGCATATGTAGGATAGAATAGTGTATAAACAGCAATAGTTGAATAGGATGGCCTTGACTAGAATACAGTATATAAATATGAAATGGGTAAAACAGTATGCAAAGATTATTAAAGTGACCAGTGTTCCATGTCTATGTACAGTGCATTTGGAAAGTATTCAGAACCCTTGACTTTTTCCATATTTTGTTACATTGTTTGGCGCCGCCCTGAGTGGTCGCCTGTTAAGCAGCTCCCGTTGTTCGTGCATTAATTGTTGTTTTAGTTCGTTTCTTTCGTCTATTTTCGTCTATTTTCTTTAGTTTTATTTTTTATTTTGCTACAGTCGAACTATAACAGTTCAGGATTATGGATTTTATGGATTTTATCGCAGCTGAACGTCGACAGGATTCGTCAACTGTTATTGTTTACAACAGAGCCCAGCTCCTGGATTTAGCCCACGCAGCGCTGCTGCTCCCCAGGGAAAAGTTTGATATTCCGGACGAATTGAAAAGGCGACGCCGTGGATGCAGGGCGGGATTGAAATGTAAGGCAAAGCGGAGGAGGTTCAAGTACAAGCCGGTTATACCGTCTATTATTATGGGCAATGTGAGGTGTCTACATAACAAGATGGATGAGTTGGCGGGACTTGTTCGTGGACAAAGGATTTATCGTGAAACGAGCCTAATGTGTTTTACTGAGACTTGGCTGAACGATAACATCCCCATACAGAACGTCACTATCGACGGTTTCCAGACCATCAGAGCGGACAGGGATCGCGTCTCTTCCGGTAAGAGTAAGGGTGGTGGGCTGGCTTTATTAGTTAACAACAGATGGTGTCATCCGAACCATATTACTCTTAAGGAACAGTTTTGTAGCCCGGACATTGAACTGCTAGCCGTTAGCCTGAGACCCTACTATTTGCCGAGGGAATTCACGGCGGCCATTGCTGTTATTGTTTACATCCCGCCCTCTGCTGACGCAAACGCAGCGTGTGACGTCATCCACTCTGTTATCGCGAGGTTACAGACAGCGCATCCCAGTGCTTTCTTTGCCATTTCGGGGGATTTTAACCATGCATCTCTCTCTTCAACGCTGCCCACGTTCAAACAGTTCGTGAAGTGCCCAACCAGGAATAATAAAACTCTGGACTTGTTATATGCTAATGTGAAGGATGCATACAACTCCACTGCACTCCCTCCCCTCGGTAGATCGGATCACAAACTTGTCCACCTCACCCCACTCTACAGGCCTATGGTCCAACAGCAGCCTGCAACCACCAGGACTATTAGGAGATGGTCCCCGGAGGCGAATGAGGCCCTACAGGACTGCTTTGAAACAACAGACTGGGATGTGCTCTGTGAGGCTCATGGGGAGGACATCGATGGACTCACTGACTGCATAACAGACTATATTAATTTTTGTGTAGACAACACTGTACCCACCAGGAAGGTACGCTGTTTCCCAAACAATAAACCCTGGGTCACCAGCGACCTGAAGGCCCTGCTGAATGAGAAGAAGAGGGCCTTCAAGGAGAAGGACAAGGACAAATTGAAATGCGTCCAGAGGGAGCTGAAGTTGCGGATTGCTGAGGGGAAGGGAGTGTATAAGGAGAAGATGGAGGACAAGCTGAGGCAGAGCCAGGTGAGAGAGGTGTGGAAGGGTATGAGAAATATCACTGGCTTCAAAAAGTGAAACAGTGGGCAGACGGAGGGGACCCAGGACAGAGCCAATGAGCTGAACCAATTTTTTAACAGGTTCGATACTGGCCCTGTCCACCTCCCCTCCAGCTCCCCAGACCACACACCCTCACGGCTATCCCACCCCCACTTTGCTCACAGCACCTCTGCTGAGACAATCAGTGACCCCACCTCCGCCCCTGCCCCCCCTGGACTGATCCTCAACACCCCCCTTCCCCCCACCTCCCCACCTGGGCTGGCTTTCACCACCAACCAAGTGAAGAGAGAGCTGGAGAGACTACACCAGTGGAAAGCGGCGGGCCCTGATGGCATCAGCCCAAGGGTGCTTAGGGTCTGTGCTGACCAACTGTGTGGAATACTCCAGCGTCTTTTCAACCTTAGCCTGAGCCTAGAAAGGGTCCCTGTGCTGTGGAAAACATCCTGCCTCGTCCCAGTGCCCAAGAAGGCACACCCCACTGTCCTGAATGACTTCAGACCTGTAGCGCTAACATCCCACATCATGAAGACCCTGGAAAGGTTAGTCCTCGCTCACCTCAGACCCCTGGTGTGTTCATCAATGGACCCCCTGCAGTTTGCATACCAGCGCAACATCGGGGTGGATGATGCAATCATCTACCTTCTGCAGAGGGCCTACTCTCACCTGGACAACGCAGGTTGCACTGTGAGGGTCATGTTTTTTGACTTCTCCAGTGCCTTCAATACCATTCAGCCCCTGCTACTGGGTGAGAAGATGAGGAGGATGAAAGTGGAAGCACCCTTAGTCTCCTGGGTCACGGACTACCTGACCGGTAGGCCACAATTTGTGCGACTACAGAGCTGTGTGTCAGAACGGGCAGTTAGCAACACAGGGGCCCCCCAGGGTACGGTCCTGTCCCCCTTCCTGTTCACCCTCTACACCTCAGACTTCAGATATAACTCTGAGACATGCCACCTACAGAAGTTCTCGGATGACTCTGCTATTGTAGGGTGCATCAGGGGTGGGCAGGAGGAGGAGTACAGGAGCACAATCAGTGACTTTGTGTTGTGGTGTGAGCAGAACCACCTTCAGCTCAACATCAGCAAAACTAAGGAGATGGTGGTGGACTTCAGGAGAACCAAGGCACAACTGACTGTAGTCCCTATAAAGGGGATGGATGTGGAAATGGTTGAGTCATACAAGTTCCTGGGTGTCCATATGGACAACAGACTGGAATGGGCTGGTAACACCGGGGCCCTGTACAAAAAGGGCCAGAGCCGACTCTACTTTCTGAGGAGGCTCAGGTCCTTCAACGTGTGCAGTAAACTACTGCATACCTTCTACCAGTCTGTGGTGGCCAGTGCCATCTTTTTTGCAGTGGTGTGCTGGGGAGCAAACATCAAAGCCGGTGATGCTTCTCGGGTAAATAAGCTGATCAGGAAGGCTAGCTCTGTCCTGGGGATGAGCCTTGACACTCTAGAGGAGGTGGCGGAGAGACGGATCCTGGCCAAACTGCTGGCCATCATGGACAACGTCACCCACCCTCTGCACGCTATGGTTATGACGCAGAGGAGCACTTTCAGTCACAGACTGATCCCACCACGGTGTGCCAGAGAGCGCTACAGGAGGTCCTTCCTGCCGGCGGCTATGAGACTATATAATGCCTCACCGGGGTGCCGTGCCGTCGGCAACATAGATCTGGAACTGTTGGGGTGCTAGGACCTAGTTTAACAATTATGCATCCATCCGTGAGTAACTCTGGTCCGTCAGCACTCATCCACTCAGGACCTATTTATTCATACAGGTCTGTATATACATACTCATGTACAGTTGTTATATTATATCACATGCAATATTGTAAGTAATTATTGGACGTAGGCATTCACTAAGGAATGCATATTAGTATCCTGCCAGTTGCACCTTTTCTCATTGCTTTTAGTATATCGAATGTGCAATAAGTGCAGTTGTCTGTAATTAAACCCTGTGCACTAAGGACTGTATTTTAAGGGAATTACTATTATTACCCCAAATGATATCATACACACATTTAGCTATTAAAGTATCTCTTCCTGTCATTTACCTGTACAGTTTGTGTAAACATGCAAGTATTCACTTATCTGTAAATATAACTGTATAACTGTAACTGTATACCTAACCGTACAGCTAATTTAACCATGCAAAATTTTCACTTACCTGTTAATTTACCCAGTCTGTCTATTAAGTAAACTATTATTACCCTCACTCATATCATACGCATTTTTAGCTACAAAACTTTTAGAAGTATTTCTCTGCCATCGACCTGTATAGTATAGTTAACCATCCAACATCCACCAATGTATAGTGTACATATTCAGCCAACCACTCATACTATGCAATGTCCTTTTATAGCTTTTTTTTGCACTCCAGATATCTTGTATTTCTATACTTTTTCATACTGCCGCTCTATGTATCATGTACCGTGTATCTGTCTTTTGTGTACTTTCGTTGTGGCATTTTGCACCTGCCCTGTGTTTTTGTTGTAGCTGCTTGACAATGAAATTTCCCCCCCAGGGGAGCAATAAAGTACCTATCTATCTATCTATCTATCTATCTATCTATCTATCTATCTATCTATCTATCTATCTATCTATCTATCTATCTATCTATCTATCTATCTATCTATCTATCTATCTATCTATCTATCTATCTATCTATCTATCTATCTATCTATCTGTTGCAGCCTTTTTCTAAAATTGTTTTATTCCCCTCATCTACACACAATACACCATAATGACCTAGCAAACATAGGTTTTTAGAAATGTTGGAAAACGTATTAAAACAAAAAAACTGAAATATCACATTTACATAAGTATTCAGACCCTTTGCTCAGTACTTTGTTGAAGCACCTTTGGCAGAAATTACAGCCTCAAGTCTTTTTGGGAATAACGCTACAAGTTTGGCACACCTGTATTTGAGGAGTTTCTCCCATTCTTCTCTGCAGATCCTCTCAAGCTCTGTCAGGTTGGATGGGGAGCGTCGCTGCACAGCTATTTTCAGGTCTCTCCAGAGATGTTCGATCGGGTTCAAGTCCGGGACCTGGCTGGCCCACTCAAGGACATTCAGAGACTTGTCCCGAAGCCCGCCCTGCTTTGTCTTGGCTGTGTGCTTAGGGTCGTTGTCCTGTTGGAAGGTGAACCTTCGCCACAGTCTGAGGCCCTGAGCGCTCTGGAGTTGGTGCCAGGTTTCCTCCAGACATGACGCTTGGCATTCAGGCCAAATAGTTTAATCTTGAGACCAGAGAATCTTGTTTATTATGGTCTGAGAGTCCTTTAGGTGCCTTTCGGCAAACTCCAAGCGGGCTGTCATGTACCTTTTACTGAGGAGTCGCTTCCATCTGGCCACTCTACAATAAAGGCCGGAGTGCTGCAGAGATGGTTGTCCTTCTGTAAGGTTATCCCATCTCCATAGCGGAACTCTGGAGCTCTGTCAGAGTGACCAACGGGTTCTTGGCCAGCTCCTTGACCAGTCCTTGACCCGATTGCTCAGTTTGGCCAGGCGGCCAGCTCTAGGAAGAGTCTTGGTGGTTTCAAACTTCTTACATTTAAGATCGATCGATACCACTGTGTTCTTGGGGACCTTCAATGCTGCAGAAACTTGTTTAGGTACCCTTCCCCAGATCTGTGCCTCGACACAATCCTATCTCGGAGCTCTATGGACAATTCCTTCGACCTCATTGCTTGGTTTTTGCTCTGACATGCACTGTCAACTGTGGGACCATATATAGAAAGGTGTGTCCCAATTATGTCTAATCAATTTAATTTACCACAGGTAAACTCCAATCAAGTTGTAGAAACATCTCAAGGAGGATCTCAATGGAAACAGGATGCACCTTAGCTCAATTCCGAGTCTCATTGCAAAGCGTACTTATGTAAATAAGTTATTTATGTTTTTTATTTTTAATATGTTTTAAAAAATTACCATAAACCTAGCTTCACTTTATCGTTATTGTCACGATCGTGGTGAGTGGCAGACCAAGACGCAGCGCTGATGTAGTGCGACATGATTTATTTAAATCAACTTGCACGAAAATAACAAAGAGAAACATGAACGTAACACAGGTAGGCTTAAACAGCACTAATCCAAAACAATGATCCACAAAAAACACATGAACTAAATATGGCCCCCAATTAGAGACAATGCAAAGCAGCTGCCTCTAACTGGGGACCAACACAAAACCAACATAGAAACATAAAATCTAGACCTATCAGGCTCTGACCATAGACAACTAGAGGAGCAAAGGCTTCCCTATGATCAGAGCCTGACAATTATGGGGTATTGTGTCTAGATGGATGAGGATTCTTTTGTTATTTAAATTGTTTTAGAATAAGGCTATAACGTAACACAATGTGGAAAAAGTCTAGGGGTCTGAATACTGTCCGAATGCACTGTACATAGGGCAGCAGCCTCTAAAGTGCAGGGTTGAGTAAATGGGTGGTAACCAGCTAGAGACAGTGACTACGTTCAGGGCAGGGTAGTTGGTGGAGGCAGGCTTTGTGGCCAAATCATAAATTGGAGAAAAAAAAATCCAACTCAAACTTGTATCTCAAACAGACAGTTTATACATTTCTGCCATACTCATAAAGAGGATGAGCTGGACAATCAACGGTGTACTTGCACTAATATTTTGAATGACTGGTGTATGCCCACACCAGTCAAAAAACAAGATGCAGTGCGAAACATATCATACGAAATGGATGACTAAACTAATATTTGAAATAATTAGATACTTGTTCTTACCCTGTCATGCTCACATCTCTGAGATATCATTCACACCCAATGGTCAATAATAAAACCATATGACATATGGCTCAATGTTTCTTTTTGCCTTTTTGTGTAATTAAGTTGAGTATATTCATAAAACAAGGATAAAAATGGACTGACAGCAATTACAATCCCTGCAGAGAAAGAGGGAACCCACTTGGTGGAAAGCACCTAAACAAGGAGGGTGGAGTTCCATTGGCTATTATTATTTAATAACATGTCATGTTGTGTCTACATCTCCATATGTCTTTAATAAAAATTGTAGTGGTGGTGACCACTATACATGTAACTACTGGTGACCATTATGTCATTCATATGTGTCAGGGTTCCTGAACATAATATAAAGTTCCACTGGAAACTCAAAGCTTCTGTTTGAAACTGTTAGGTTCTGGAAAGCAAAGTAAAAACTTAAACGGACAAAGTTTATTCAAACCCATGTTTATTCACCCACTGGGTCAAAGAGCTGCATAAGACAAAGACATGTTTACAGAAGCACATGTATTTATACCCTCTTTCTAGGCGAAGGCTCCTCCTTGCAAAGCTTTGGGCCAGTAACAAGGTGAAAAAACCTGTCAATGTGTCTTTGAGCAAGGCACTTAAACCTCATTAACTTCAGGTGCGAAGTACCACTATGGCTGACCCTGTAGGTAGGCCGTCATTGTAAATAAGAATTTGTTCTTAACTGACTTGCCTAGTTAAATAAAGGTTAAATAAATAAAAAATATCATATATATTTTATATTCATTATTTGTTTTATTGTGATTTATCAGGTGGTGCACCCTCAGCAACCCTACCTTCTGTGGCTATGTATGCGTGATTTAGTCACACTTGATTTAAAACATTGATTTATCAATTCTCCACTGACGTGTTTCTAAAGAGGGATCAGGAACAATGTGATTCAGTCTGATAGTCATGTGTATTTGTTTACTTTTTTGGGGGGGTATTTTTTGGGGGGGGTATGTGTGTCTACAGTCTTGGCCAAAAGTTTTGAGAATGACACAAGTATTGGTCTCCACAAAGTTTGCTGCTTCAGTGTTCTTAGATCTTTATGTCAATAGTTACTATGGTACACTGAAATAAAATTACAAGTACAAGTGTCAAAGGCTTTCATTGACAATGACATTCAGTCAATATTTGCAGTGTTGACCCTTCTTTTTCAAGACCTCTGCAATCCGCCCTGGCATGCTGTCAATTAACTTCTGGGCCACATCCTGACTGATGGCAGGCCATTCTTGCATAATCAATGCTTGGAGTTTGTCAGAAGTTGTGGGTTTTGTGGGTTGTCCACCCGCCTCTTGAGGATCGACCACAAGTTCTCAATGGGATTAAGGTCTGGGGAGTTTCCTGGCCATGGACCCAAAATGTCAATATTTTGTTCCCCGAGCCACTTAGTTATCACTTTTGCCTTATGGCAAGGTGCTCCATCATGCTGGAAAAGGCATTGGTCATCACCAAACTGTTCTTGGATGGTTGGGAGAAGTTGCTCTCGGAGGATGTGTTGGTACCATTCTTTATTCATGGCTGTGTTCTTAGGCAAAATTGTGAGTGAGCCCACTCCCTTGGCTGAGGAGTAACCCCACACATGAATGGTCTGAGGATGCTTTACTGTTGGCATGACACAGGACTGATGGTAGCGCCCACCTTGTCTTCTCCGGACAAGGTGTTTTCCGGATGGCCCAAACAATCGGAAAGGGGATTCATCAGAGAAAATGACTCTACCCCAGTCCTCAGAAGTCCAATCCCTGTACCTTTTTCAGAATATCAGTCTGTCCCTGATGTGGCTTCTTTGCTGCCCTTCTTGACACCAGGCCATCCTCAAAGTCTTTGCCTCACTGTGCGTGCACATGCACTCACACCTGCCTGCTGCCATTCCTGAGCAAGCTCTGCACTGGTGGTGCCCCGATACCAAAGCTGAATCAACTTTAGGAGACGGTCCTGGCACTTCCTGGACTTTCTTGGGCGCCCTGACGCCTTCTTCACAACAATTGAACCTCTCTCCTTAAAGTTCTTGTTGATCCGATATATGGTTGATTTAGGTGCAATCTTACCAGCAGCAATATCCTTGCCTGTAAATCCCTTTTTGTGCAAAGCAATGATGACGGCACAATGATTTCAAGCACCACCCTTCTTTTAAAGCTTCCAGTCTGTTATTCTGACTCAATCAGCATGACAGAGTGATCTCCAGCCTTGTCCTCGTCAACACTCTCACCTGTGTTAACGAGACAATCACTGACATGATGGCAGCTGGTCCTTTTGTGGCAGGGCTGAAATGCAGTGGAAATGTTTTTGGGCATTAAGTTCATTTTCATGGCAAAGAGGGACTTTGCAATGTCCGGGTTAGGGGGGGGGTTTGGCTGGCTGGGATGTCTGTGTCCCATCGCGCTCTAATGACTCCTGTGGCAGGCCGGGTGCATGCTCGCTGACAAGGTCGCCAGGTTGACGGTGTTTCCTCCGACACATTGGTGCAACTGGCTTCCGGGTTAAGCAAGCATTATGTCAAGAAGCAGTGCGGCTTGGCAAAGTCGTGTTTAGGAGGACGCACGGCTCTTGAACTTTGGCTCTCCCGAGTCCGTACGGGAGTTGCAGCGATGGGACAAGACTGTAACTACCAATTGGGGAGAGAAAGAATAAAAAAATAAAAAAAAAATTTTCCTAAGAAATATTGAACATCTAATATCAAAATCACAGTGTAAAATCAGGTGAGCTGGTTCTACTCTTTTTGGCCATTTTCTTGTGTTTTGTGCTGGAAAACTGAGTGAGTCGATAACACATCAAGCATCACATTATAGCATCAATGTTACCCATAGATATACATTTTTTTTAGCTTGCATTCTACTGCCACTTCCTGATGAACACAACAAGTTTCTAATCCCTCTGTCACAACAGTATTTATGTCTGATTTAAGATGATATCGTCAACCCTGTTACGGTCAACCCTGTTACTTTATTTGGCACCATATAAAAATACTGTAGCAGCTTCGTTGTTAAGCTGGCAATGAAGCGTCTGTAGTAATTCAGTAAACACATGAAAGAGCGTAGTTGGCTCACGTTCTGAGGAGCTGGAGCATCCAAGATAGCCTTGACCTTGGACAGAGCCCTGTGAAGGCACGTGGCAGGTATTATTCAACCGATTATTGGAAGAATGCACATTTGTCCTTGCGAACTCGCAGTCCATAATCCTTTAATATCTGTAAGGTCACATCCAGGTTCTGGAGTTGGTCCTCTTCATCTTTTCCAGTAATGAGGATGTCATGCAGGTAGTGTTGTACTCCTGGCAATTCACTCAAGATATTGTCCATCGCCCTCTGCAACAGCGCTGGCGCACTTGTGATTCCAAACGGTAGACGTCAGTACCTGAAGAGCCCCTTGTGTGTCACAACGTTCAGCAGCTCCTTAGAATTTTCATCTGTGTGCATCTGCAAGTAGGCTTGGCTAAGGTCGATTTTGCTGAACTTTTGACCCCCGCTAAACCCCTGCCGTGAAAAGGTAGTCGATGTATGGTAGCGGATACTGCTGTTAACAGGATTCCACCATCCTTCGTTAGTATGATAGGTGTAGCCCATTCACTCACTGTGACTTTGTTCTTGACTAGAGCGTCCAAGTCAGCTTTGACTTTTGGTCTGATAGCATAAGGTACGGGTCATGCTTTCATAAACATTGGTTTTCTGTCTGGCTTAATACTAGTGTAATGTCGTTCATACTACCCAGCTCTCCATTAAATACTTCTCCATGTTTCTTTAAGATGCCAGGTAGATTCTGTGTCTCCATGTGTCATTGTATGCACTGATGGCCAGTCCAGTGTAATTTTCTCCAGCCACAAACATCCAAGTAGTGATGGATAGTCTCCTTTCACAACGTAGAGTGGCAGCTTTTCAGTTTGTCCATTTAACTGAACTGTGACCTCAGTGCTGTTTCTCACATGATGTGTGCTGGATGAAGTGGAAGGTGTTTCAGTGTATTTTTGTAGACTGTTTCTGACATAAGAGATGCAGCTGCTCCTGTGTCAATCTCCATACGTACCGGTTGCCCCCTAGCAAGTTGCGGCCCACCAGCAACAGTCAGTAGATTCAATGTGACTTCCTTGTCCGATGAGTAACTTACCTCAGTGTTCTCCTGTTCAACAGCATGAACATGCGTCTTTCTTTGGAATGTCTCTTTCTTGTTTTCAGTCGTTGACGTTTTCTCTGACCTGCTTTGCACAGCGGAAGCATGCGCGTCGATTTCTATCTCTCTGATTTTCAGTTTCAACTCTGTACACTCGTCCTGACAAACCCAACTGCCAAGCCTCTTTAGCAGCTAGTTCAATGGACGACTGACTTCAATAGTCTTTGCCAAGGTCAGATTAGTTTCAGTCAATAGTCTCTTTAGTGTAGCTTCGCTCCGTAGCCCACATTACTAGTCTGTCTCTAACGGTGTCATTTAGAACATCATTCAACTCCAGGTGCTCTGTTGGTTTATTTAACGCAGTATCAAACATTGTCACTGATTCTCCCTCTTCCTGATTTCTTCTTTGGAACCTAAATCTTTCAGCAATAACTAGTGGTTTTGGTGAAAAGTGTCCTTTTAGTATTTCCACAATATCCCCATACGTCTTATTACCTAGCCTGTATGTCTGTAGAAGGCTGCGTAGTAAATTAAATGTCTTTGGCCCCATTACATGAAAAAATGTAGGCACAATTTTGTCCTCATGTACTGTATATCATTTGCAAGAACAAACTATTCAAACCGTCCTGTAGGGTGATTTCGGGAATATGTGGGACACTTTTTGCATTTCCATCTTCTGTAAACTCTTTAGATAACACATGATACACTTCTGAAATCCTCAAGATGTAGACTGGGACAGCAGGTTAGATAAACTGGGACACCATTATTATAGACCTAATTGTACCCCAATGAATATTCAATTTTGTGTGATAAGGAAACATCTGACGATTTCAGAAATGTTAAATGTGTTGGGTCAAAATGTTACAGAAGACGGAAATGCAAAAAGTGTCCCACTTTTTCTAAATCCACTCAAATAACAGTACTTATAACAGAACTACAAGGAAAACTTTACAGGATATAGTACTACACAAACCAGAGCCCTGCCTGAACTAAGTACAGGGGTCCCTAATGTAAACTGGATCTCTTTCCTCAACTGGAAAAGCCTATGAGACTGTCCCACTTTAACTACTGCATGCTGTCCTAGTTTACCACTTTAGTTAGCTATGGTTGGTAAAGTGGGACAACAACAGAAAAGTACTGAATTACAAACATTGAGATACAATATTGGCAACCTTTTGATGTATTTTGACGCACTTGTGCACAGAGTGCACATTTACATAACACTTTGGCACAGTGCATTATTTATGACACTTTTATAACCTTAACATCAAAACATAAAAAAAGCTATGTCACTGATACTGTTACTGTGTGCTTCCTGTTTTAAGCTTGCTTTGCCCCCCCCCCCCTTTATGATGTCACATCAATGAAGTGATGTGATTTTTATCATGTGGTTTCTCAGAACAGCCTCGCTTAATAACAATAGTTTAGAGTTTCATTTCTCAATAAGCTCCTGATTGGCAATATTGCCCTCAAACACTGCAATGTTTTCCTCAGCCAAGTGATCTTGATTCATTTCACTCACTGACGGTTTAATCCTCAAGTTCACTCATTTTGCAGTTTTTAATTCCAAAGTTCGTCTTCAGCGTTGAATAAATGTCCTTTCCTTTACTCACTGTATATTCCTCCCTTTTTAATCAAGTTGTTTTCAGCTCAGACGTCCGTGTCAAATCCTTTTCTGCCGTCCATGACGATGCTAACTCTCTCTCCTCGACTATGCACTTGCCTCTGCTAGCAATACACTGTGCTAACATTAGCCTAGACTGTACCACAGAAAATAACAGTTTTAAACTTGTACAAACCCAACACTTACTCGTCACCAATTTTTTGTTATGTCCCGTGGATTTCATAACTACCTCATTATAAAAATTGAATAATGATGAGACGGGAGACATGAATCAGTTCAACCATTTAGCTGGAACATGCTCATCTTAACACATGCAAAACTCCATGATGCTTTGTGACACACCCCCAATAAACAACAGCAGGAACTAGTGCCAAACGCCCAGCTTCCTGAATCTGCTGGAGAAGAGACGGTCTAACATGGTGGCAGAAAAGAGTGGAGGCAGAAGGCAGTGGACAATATTTCAATGTTTTCAAACACCTTGTGGGCAGTGAGTTTTCCCAAAGAGACATGAGGATGCTACAGCATGAGGGCAATGGTGATAATGGAGATGAAGAATAACCTTCCCTTGGTATTGAAAGGAAACAGTATCAACATACCCCCCAGCAGTAAGTATTTCATGTCCAATGTATTCTTTCATTGCTTACATTAAAGTGCATTGAGGGATTACCGAATTCTATTAGATGAAAAGCCAAAATGAGTATAACACCTTGGCATATAAATCACACTTGATTTTCTAAATTTCACATACTATAAAACAATATTTTTGCATACCTAAAATGGCTACTATTTAGAATGCAAGTATGGATATTCGGACGTTGCCATTATCTTTTTTCACCAAGTACACAATTTGAAAATAACCAACCATAGACACTCCAGTATTTCACATTTTTTAAAATATTTCCCTGCTAATTATTAATTTGTATACTCAACTAAATACTCAACTTTAAAGACTGATTTGCCCCCTGTAAAGGTATTGCACTTTTCAGTGGATGGAGATACTCCAGCCTCCTCAGAAGTGGACATCAGAAGGCCAAACTGGAGGAAACAGCAGGGAGATAACCACTTGGACAGTGGACAATCTTCAATTGGGTCAGAGTACAGGAGTGAGAGAGAATGGGAGTAGGAACATTTAGGAGAGAGAGAGAGATGTTAGTAACTGGAGTAAGAATCAAATATAGCAGTGAATTTTTGAGGTCATGTTGAGAAGAGAGCGCTTACTGGAGTTGTGACTTGAAAAACTGAGGAAAATCACCAGCGACAACGGAAGTGGAGAATAACCTCGCCTGGCGGGTATTTAATTGTAAACAATAAGTCTCCACAATTAACGACACAAGTATCACAACACACAAACACAACACACTCCTGACGAGGTAGGACGTACAAAACGGGAGGAGTAGGACCTTGCGAGGGCGTCAAATCAAAGAAACAATATGCAATGCCCTGAACTTCCGTACACCTCTTACCTGCCTGACACTCTACACCTGTCACTAACCTATCTGCTACAATAAGCAAGGGTGACAGCCAAACTCAGCAGATTCAGCACAAGTTAAACACAAAGCAGCCAGCAACACAACCTTTTTCTCTCTCGCTCTTGTTTTGCACTCCTGAACGCAACTCATTCAAGGCCCAGGGTGGTCTCTCTCTCACTTTCTCTCTCTTGTTTTGCACCCCTGAACGCAACCCAGTCAAGGCCCAAGGTGGTTGAGAATGAAGAAGTCCTTTTAGAAAATAAATGGCCTGTGATCGGCATGTTCGTACGGCTCCTGCCGTCTCTCTCTCTCTCTCTCTCTCTCTCTCTCTCTCTCTCTCTCTCTCTCTCTCTCTCTCAAATGATTTATTGAGAAGATAAATAATACACTATGTACAAAACAGAACAGCCTACATTTTTCATGGCATGGATCTACAAGGTGTCGAAAGCATTGTACAGGGAGGCTGGCCCATGTTGACTCCAATGCTTCCCACAGTTTTGTGAAGTTGTCGGGATGTGTGTATCAAGAATCGTGGTGGACCATTATTGATATACACGGGAAACTGTTGAGCGTGAAAACCCAGCAGCGTTGCAGTTCTTGACACACTCAGACTGGTGCGATTGGCACCTACTACCATTCCCCGTTCAAAGGCACTTATATATTTAGTCTTGCCCATTCAACCTATGAATGGCACACACACAATCCATGTGTTAATTGTCTCAAGGCTTAAAAATCCTTCTTTAACCTGTCTCCTCCCATTCATCTACACTGATTGCAGTGGATTTAACAGGTGACATCAATAAGGGATCATAGACCGGTCAGTCATGGAAAGAGCAGGTGTTCGTAATGTTTTGTACTCTCCGTGTATGTTTCTGTGGGGAAAGAGCTCTATTAGCCTATGAATTCAGTTCTCAGAATAAAGCATAGTCATGACAATTGTATCACCTGCCATTTGTTTTATTAATCTACTACAACTCTGCTCACTCTGTCAAATAAAACAGGCTTAGTATGGTGACTTGACGTTCATATAGAGCTTGCTACCTTAAAAAAACGGAAATTAGTTAGCATTTTCTACCTCTGGTTCGTTCAGCCATTCCTATGGGGAAAATGTATGGGGAAGAATAGGGTTTTGGAATAAACTCTGAAAATAAGGTCTGAGGTTAAGACAAGCTTGGGAGATGTATTTTTTATTCTATGAGATAATTTAACCTTTATTTAGTTAGGCAAGTCAGTCAAGAACAAATTCTTATTTACAATCACGGCCTACCCCAGCCAAACCCGGACGACGCTTCGCCAATTGTGCGCCACCCTATGGGACTCCCAATCACGGCCGGATGTGATACAGTCAGTTAACATGACCTTTATGAATTTCGAAGCTTTTATGTGATTTATGTGCTTGTTTTGATTACATAAATGCTTTCAAATTCCCAATAGGTGACGTTTGCTGATGAAGATTATCTCATAGAACAAAACGTATAAGATCTCTTAAGCCTGTGTTTACCACAGACCTTATTTTCGGTGTTTATCCAAACCCCCCCCCCCAAAAAAAAAATTCCCCATAGGCTTTGGCCAACGAGCCATGGCGGAGTTAGCCTCCGTTAGTGCCTACAAAAATAAGCCATTACTATTGCTCTTTATTGTAGTCCCATGTGGCTCAGTTGGTAGAGCATGGTGTTTGCAAAACCAGAGTTTTTCTGCGGGTGACCAGAATGAAAATATACCAAAATGTATGCTACCATTATAAGTTGCTCTGGATAAGAGCAACTGCTAAATGACAACAAATGTTTTAAAAAAAGAAACAAATCTCTTAGGCAATATACCACTTAAACTAGAATAAGGTGTCAAATGCTAGTCTAAAGTTATTGGGACTTATTCTGTGTGATGAGTATCCTACAGTAGCAGTGCCCTCTAAAGGCATTGCAACATTACTGCAGCATGCACTTGGCAATTTCAAAATAGTGTCTGTAGTGTTCTCCTCTAACACACAAAACCCAGTCAGTCATTCACAGACAGAAGTCAGTATTAGCCCCTTCCACATCCATCTGCTGACCTTTGGGGTAATGTGGATTATTGGTAAATCCACAGGAACAAAACCTTGCTTAGCCATGTCTGCATTTCCTTTGTGAGGCCTTGATGCCAGAAATGGTTTTGCCGATAGGGGACTAACCCCTATTCTAACTTCAGCGAGGTAAGTGAGTATGGCTGCATCAATATAGAGTGGATTAACCATCATTGGTATGTAGACTCAGAGGAAGCAAACAAAACTGTCACTGACAACTGTACCATGATAAGTCACTCCCCTCAGACTGGGCCTGTTGGACATTTTGTCTATCAGTTATTACAGAAGAAATGTTCAGCCAGGTAGTGTACACTATGTTCACTGTGTGTGTGTGCCTATAATCCAGAGCTCAGTACAGTATCCAATGTAAACAGTGACCTGACTGCTTTAATGTGTTACCCAACAGTCCCTGCTTTCACCAGGCCCGATCCGTCTTGGACCTGAACAGCTGGACCTTTCTTCTCTGGGATGGGTTTAATGGGTTTAATGTGGACACACAGCTTCCTCTCTGGATCTAAGAGCCATGGATCACTTGCTAAAGATGCACTGACACAACAAGCCACAGTATACAGAGAATGCTAGTGGTAGTGCGTGCTCCTCTTTTCATGTAAAGCAAAAAAAAATGTATATGAATGTTGAAATAGATAAAATATTTGTCTTTTAATAAACATTCTCTTTTAAAAAATACTGTAAAAGCTCCCGCCCCACCATAAAATTCAGACAAGTACGTGGTACAACGTACTATATACTGTATATCACCTCAAGGAAGAAGGAACATATTTTTGTACCATCATATATTTCAAAAAGTACATTCTTAGAACACTAATCTCAAACCGTGCTCAAGCATCCCTCTCGAAATGCAGTGAAATCAAATTGTCACTTCACAGTGAAACGGTATACAGGGGTGCTATTTCAGCTTGAAATAAACCAGATAGGAACAAGGAATGTGATTTAATCTATAATTAATCTGATGTTTTAGGAATACAAAGCTATGATCCCTTATAAATATAATCTAAAGCAACTAATACCTTGAATCAACATTGCATATAATTATTTCATGCCATTATTTCAAGTTGTTTCGAGTCAATTATCTTCAGTTCTGGAGCAACCAACTCTTTCAGGTCTGACAAACTGACAACAAACGTTACATAGGTCATGTCAAGCTCGGACTTTAAATGGCAACAACAGAACCTGTACAAAACAGAGCTACAGTATAATAAGAAGAGCTATACAAGAGTAACAACTCTGAGTCTGAGTCAATATCAATGTCATGGTGGGAGAAGCTAAACATTTAGCAAATCCCTGTTGCCTAACTCTCCAGTTAACCAACAGATCGGAGATTCATGTCCAATAAGATCACAGACCATTGGGGATATGCTCCCTGACTGGTCAGTCGTCAGGAATGGCCTCGTCCATCCACTTCATATAAGGCAGGCTCCCGTCCTCCACTGGGAAGCTAAGCACCTCTGGAGTCTCATAGGGATGTACAGACCTGGGGTGGAAGGCATCAACAAAGACATTGTGTAGTGGGTGACTAAGTTAGCATTGCTACAGCCTTCCAGAGACCTGAAGTACTGTCACCCCGAACCCAACTACTTGAGATAATATCTCAAAAGAAAATGTAACTTACTTGACATAGTCTATGAGCCTCTGAATCTTCGAGGTCCTTGTCTTCACCAACTACAATGCAGAAAAGTCCTAGTTATTACTCTGGAAAGTTCTTTTCAACTCACAGTGTAAGACTGAATGACCGTCCAGAGACTTGAAAGCATAGCTCTACCAAATAATATTACCATCAGAATTTCCGTTGCGTCTTGAATCTCCCCTTTCCAGTAATACCTATGTGACAAAAATAAAAACCTTTGTGACATTCACAGTAGTAAACTGTACATGGGTTGTTCGATGAAATGAGTGACTTAAATATTTGGAGTAGAAGTTGTGCACAAATATTTAATTATTTAATTTGAAGGTAAAAATAAAAATCAATAAAAAAATTCAATAAATAACGTACCTCATTTTAAGGCTAACCCTGTTACGTGAACTGTTACGTGAAATAGTAAAAGCACAGTGTAAAAGCAGGTGAGCTGGTTCTACTCTTTTTGGTCATTTTCTGGTGTTTTGTGGTGGAATAATGAGCAGATCAAGCATAACACATTAACCTTATTACCCATAGATAGACAGACTAGAAATATTTTAACAATTTCAATTTTTTTGTGAAGTTTGCATTTAATTACCACTCCCTGTTACACACAACAATCTTCCATTCCCCCTGTCACAAGTGGATTTATGGATGACTTAGATAGATAGATAGATAGATAGATAGATAGATAGATAGATAGATAGATAGATAGATAGATAGATAGATAGATAGATAGATAGATAGATAGATAGATAGATAGATAGATAGATAGATAGATAGATAGATAGATAGATAGATAGATAGATAGATAGATAGATAGATAGATAGATAGATAGATAGATAGATAGATAGATAGGTACTTTATTGATCCCCCGGGGGGGAAATTTCATTGTCAAGCAGCTACAACAAAACACAGGGCAGGTGCAAAATGCCACAATGAAAGTACACAAAAGACAGATACACGGTACATGATACATAGAGCGGTAGTATGAAAAAGTATAGAAATACAAGATATCTGGAGTGCAAAAAAAAAAGCTATAAAAGGACATTGCATAGTATGGGTGGTTGGCTGAATATGTACACTATACATTGGTGGATGTTGGATGGTTAACTAAACTATACAGGTCGATGGCAGAGAAATACTTCAGTAGCTAAAAATGCGTATGATATGAGCGAGGGTAATAATAGTTTACTTAATAGACAGACTGGCTAAATGAACAGGTAAGTGAAAATTTTGCATGGTTAAATTAGCTGCACAGTTAGGTATACAGTTATATTTACAGATAAGTGAATACTTGCATGTTTACACAAACTGTACAGGTAAATGACAGGAAGAGATACTTTAATAGCTAAATGTGTGTATGATATCATTTGGGGTAATAATAGTAATTCCCTTAAAATACAGTCCTTAGTGCGCAGGGTTTAATTACAGACAACTGCACTTATTGCACATTCGATATACTAAAAGGAATGAGAAAAGGTGCAATTGACAGGATACTAATATGCATTCCTGAGTGAATGCCTGCGTCCAATAATTACTTACAATATTGCATGTGATATAATATAACAACTGTACATGAGTATGTATATACAGACCTGTATGAATAAATAGGTCCTGAGTGGATGAGTGCTGACGGACCAGAGTTACTAACGGATGGATGCATAATTGTTAAACTAGGTCCTAGCACCCCAACAGTTCCAGATCTATGTTGCCGACAGCACGGCACCCCGGTGAGGCATTATACAGTCTCATAGCCGCCGGCAGGAAGGACCTCCTGTAGCGCTCTCTGGCACACCGTGGTGGGATCAGTCTGTGACTGAAAGTGCTCCTCTGTGTCATAACCATAGCGTGCAGAGGGTGGGTGACGTTGTCCATGATGGCCAGTAGTTTGGCCAGGATCCGTCTCTCCGCCACCTCCTCTAGAGTGTCAAGGCTCATCCCCAGGACAGAGCTAGCCTTCCTGATCAGCTTATTTACCCGAGAAGCATCACCGGCTTTGATGTTTGCTCCCCAGCACACCACTGCAAAAAAGATGGCACTGGCCACCACAGACTGGTAGAAGGTATGCAGTAGTTTACTGCACACGTTGAAGGACCTGAGCCTCCTCAGAAAGTAGAGTCGGCTCTGGCCCTTTTGGTACAGGGCCCCGGTGTTACCAGCCCATTCCAGTCTGTTGTCCATATGGACACCCAGGAACTTGTATGACTCAACCATTTCCACATCCATCCCCTTTATAGGGACTGCAGTCAGTTGTGCCTTGGTTCTCCTGAAGTCCACCACCATCTCCTTAGTTTTGCTGATGTTGAGCTGAAGGTGGTTCTGCTCACACCACAACACAAAGTCACTGATTGTGCTCCTGTACTCCTCCTCCTGCCCACCCCTGATGCACCCTACAATAGCAGAGTCATCCGAGAACTTCTGTAGGTGGCATGTTTCAGAGTTATATCTGAAGTCTGAGGTGTAGAGGGTGAACAGGAAGGGGGACAGGACCGTACCCTGGGGGGCCCCTGTGTTGCTAACTGCCCGTTCTGGGATGCGCTGTCTGTAACATCGCGATAACAGAGTGGATGACGTCACACGCTGCGTTTGCGTCAGCAGAGGGCGGGATGTAAACAATAACAGCAATGGCCGCCGTGAATTCCCTCGGCAAATAGTAGGGTCTCAGGCTAACGGCTAGCAGTTCAATGTCCGGGCTACAAAACTGTTCCTTAAGAGTAATATGGTTCGGATGACACCATCTGTTGTTAACTAATAAAGCCAGCCCACCACCCTTACTCTTACCGGAAGAGACGCGATCCCTGTCCGCTGTGATGGTCTGGAAACCGTCGATAGTGACGTTCTGTATGGGGATGTTACCGTTCAGCCAAGTCTCAGTAAAACACATTAGGCTCGTTTCCCGATAAATCCTTTGTCCTCGAACAAGTCCCTCCAACTCATCCATCTTGTTATGTAGACACCTAACATTGCCCATAATAATAGATGGTATAACCGGCTTGTACTTGAACCTCCTCCGCTTTGCCTTACATTTCAATCCCGCCCTGCATCCACGGCGTCGTCTTTTCAATTCGTCCGGAATATCAAACTTTTCCCCGGGGAGCAGCAGCGCTGCGTGGGCTAAATCCAGGAGCTGGGCTCTGCTGTAAACAATAACAGTTGACGACTCCTGTCGACGTTCAGCTGCGATAAAATCCATAAAATCCATAATCCTGAACTGTTATAGTTCAACTGTAGCAAAATAAAAAATAAAACTAAAGAAAATAGACGAAAGAAAACGAACTAAAACAACACTTAATGCACGAACAACGGGAGCTGCTTAACAGGCGACCACTCAGGGCGGCGCCAAAAAGACGATGTTGTCAACCCTGTTACAGTCAACCCTGTTACTTTATTTGGCACTTAATAGGCACTTACTATAGTATTTTTTATTTAAACTTTTGGGATGGGAAAAAACGTTTTTTATTAAGTTGAACATGTAAAATTAGGTGAAATAAAAAGTATTTTTTCAACAATTTACACTACTCCACATGGGACCATGACCCACTTACACAGATGTAGTAAACAGTATACTTCTGTGTAGTGTGATAGGCTAAAGAATGCTCTTCAATTATAGTTTTTCTCCAACATGAATCTCTACTAGGTAGTCTCAAGCCAAGCAGGTCTATCAGTGACAGACAGATACACTTTGATTAACAGCTGGCCAATATTACAGTTTGCTCTACAGTGCCAAAGTCACACAATGGCCTGCTAATGTTTCTGGCCTGGTGGCTGTTGCTGTATCTTACTCCATCTTAGGTCATGAATAAGAACGTGTGTTGTTTCTTATATGCTTGTCAATGGTTAACCAGCTACTCAACAAGGTGCTTCTGGATTTGCACCTTCAGGAAACAGCAGTAACCTACTACTAAAATAGTTACTTATCAAAGCTGAGTTAAAGGAGGAGCTCCAGAAGACTCTTAGCATTCAAATTACCTTTGGTCTGTTTTACAAGTTTTCCATTACCCTTTGATAAGGTCTCCTTTGTGTTTTAGCACCAACTTTCCATATCTGACGCTCACCTTCTTTTGTTGACTCAATGACTCAAATGTGATTATGCATTTACAGGCTTACACAATTTAGAGAGGAACTAAACCAAAACAGTGATTTGAACAATTTAGAGAGGAACGTTCCCACTCCCTTAGGCAACTAGCGGTCAGAGTCATTTACATTCAGACAAGTAACCACAACAGTTGTTTCCTTTTTTTGTAACTATATTAGACAAATCATACAAGTACTTGGGAGTATGGCTGGACGGTACACTGCCCTTCTCTCAGCACATATCAAAGCTGCAGGCTAAAGTTAAATCTAGACTTGGTTTCCTCTATCGTAATCGCTCCTCTTTCACTCCAGCTGCCAAACTAACCCTGATTCAGATGACCATCCTACCCATGCTAGATTACGGAGATATAATTTATAGATCAGCAGGTAAGGTTTTCTAGATGTTCTTTACCATTCGGCCATCAGATTTGCCACCAATGCTCCTTATAGGACATTTCACTGCACTCTAGAAGTCCAAAGTTATTGGTTCTGTGTGATGAGTATCCTACAGTAGCAGTGCCCTCTAAAGGCATTGCAACATTACTGCAGCATGCACTTGGCAATTTCAAAATAGTGTCTGTAGTGTTCTCCTCTAACACACAAAACCCAGTCAGTCAATCACAGACAGAAGTCAGTATTAGCCCCTTCCACATCCATCTGCTGACCTTTGGGGTAATGTGGATTATTGGTAAATCCCCCCGAGATATCTACTGCATCCCTCATCCTCCACATACAACACCCGTTCTGCCAGTCACATTCTGTTGAAGGTCCCCAAAGCACACAGATCCCTGGGTCACTCAGTTCGCTGCAGCTAGCGACTGGAACGAGCTCCAACAAACACTCAAACTGGACAGTTTATCTCAATCTCTTCATTCAAAGAGTCAATCATGGACACTCTTACTGACAGTTGTGGCTGCTTTGCGTGATGTCTTGTTATCTCTACCTTCTTACCCTTTGTGTTGTTGTCTGTGCCCAGTGATGTTTGTACCATGTTTTGTGCTGCTGCCATGTTGTGTTGCTGCCATGTTGTGTTGCTACCATGCTGTGTTTGTCATGTGTTGCTGCCTTGCTATGTTGTTGTCTTGGGTCTCTCTTTGGGTAGTGTTTTGTTGTCTCTCTTGTTGTGATGTATGTTTTGTCCTATATTTATATTTTATATTTTATTTTCATTTGTTTTTTATTTTTAATCCCAGCCCCCGTCCCCGCAGGACGTCTTTTGCCTTTTGCTAGGCCGTCATTGTAAATAAGAATTTGCTCTTAACTGACTTGCCTAGTTAAATAAAGGTTAAATACATTTTATTTTTAAATGTACGGTTTATATGCCTTTCGTTTTCTATGTGGACTGATTTATCGGTGCATTCTCAAAAGCTATCCAACGATTGCTTCATACGGTTGTGTTTTTTGGGAGTGATATTGGTTCTTGTAGAATCTGTTACATTTTCTTCCACATTGTTATAATGTTCTTAACTAGGAAGTTGTTA
Source organism: Thymallus thymallus (assembly GCA_023634145.1). Classification (NCBI taxonomy): domain Eukaryota; kingdom Metazoa; phylum Chordata; class Actinopteri; order Salmoniformes; family Salmonidae; genus Thymallus; species Thymallus thymallus. The sequence goes on along the minus strand of CM042403.1, from coordinate 14,243,255 downwards.
ATGTTCTTAGCTTTATACTATGAAAATAGACACGTAAAAAGATTCTGGGATAGAATGCGCATCTTCAGTAATTACCCATTCTTCCTCTTTATTTAACAATATGTAAAAAGTAAAAGCCTTGGGTGGTGAGTTGATACAATTCCAAGTCTCAGTGGTTTCCTTAGCAAGCCCCCACAAGGATAATTAAACAATGAGGATCGAGTTTGGAAAACCCTGGGTTAGTGGTTGGGATTAGGGTTAGGTTTAGGGTTACGGGTTAAGGTTAGGGTTAAGTATGTGTGTATGTGTGTGTGTGCGTTTATCCTGTGTGGCTCAGTTGGTAGAGCATGATGCTTGCAATGCCAGGGTTGTGGGTTAGCTTCCCACAGGGAAACCAGTACGAAACATGTATGCACTCACTACTATAAATTGCTCTGGATAGGAGCATCTGCTAAAATTGATAAATGTGTGTTTGTGTGAGCCAGACTGGCACTGGCAGTACTTACATGGTGGAGGTCCTGGGCATAATATTGATGCATGCTGCCATCCTCCTCTCCATAATGGCTCTGTGGGAGAGAGGGGGAAGGGAGGAGAGGAGAGAGACAGCAACAATTATTATATCATACGGTTATTTTGCAGATGTGTTTTTTTAACAGGGCATATTTGGCCTATTTAGTATATGGCCTGTCATGCCAAATAGTGTCCACCTCAAACATCACAATGGGATTCATTGAGTTCTAGCTTCTGATGCTAGGGCTGTTGCTAGAACTTGCGTAATGAACCAACGCGTACGTTGCTATGCTGGTTGCTTGGCTCTATTTTACCTCGTAGTGTTCACGAAGGGAGGAGGATGCGGGCAGTTCTAGTTCTATTTACCCGCACAAACGCTTGCTCAGTCCGTGCAAAATTATTACCTCAGAATTGCTCTCCAAGGACAGTGTTTTTGACGGTGACAACCTGCTGACTACCTGCTGCTTCAGAGGACCGAAAAGACTGTAAAGAGAGCACTCTTTCTTTACCATATATTTGGCTTTATATAAGTAAATATTGTTAAATAGGAAGAAATAATTTAAGATGTTTTTAGATTGATGTTGCTAGCTACTGTTTTTATCAAACCTACTAGCTCAACCAGGGCCGTGCACAGAACTTTCAGGGGACAGGTACTCAAACTATAAGATTCATATCTCGAAATTCACAACAGACTAACTGCTTCTGTAGCAAAGAAATCATAATATACACAATATCCAACAATTTCAAAGATTTTATTGAGTTATAGTTCATATAAGGAAATCAGATTAACTGAAATAAATGCATTAGGGCCTAATCTATAGATTTCACATGACTGGGAATACAGATATGTATCGGTTGGTCAAAGATACCTTAAAAAAAGAAGGTAGGGTTGTGAATAAGAAAACCTGTCAGTATCTGGTGGGATCAAAATTTGCCTCAAGCAGCACGACACATCTCCTTCGAATAGAGTTGATCAGGCTGTTGATTGTGGCCTGTGGAATGTTGTCCCACTCCTCTTCAATGGCTGTTCGAAGTTGCTGGATATTGGCGGGAACTGGAATATGCTGCCGTACACGAAAATCCAGAGCATCCCAAACATTCTCAATGGATGACTGTTAAGTTTGCAGGCCATGGAAAAACTGGGAAATGTTTAGCTACCAGGAATTGTGTACAGATCCTTGTGACATGGGGCCGTGCATTATCATGCTGAAGCATGAGGTGACGGCGGCGGATGAATGGCATGACAGTGGGCCTCAGGATCTTGCCACGGTATCTCTGTGCATTCAAATTGCCATCGATAAAATACTTGTTTCTTTGTCTGTAGCTTATGCCTGCCCATATCATAACCCCACCGCCACCATGGGGCACTCTATTCACAATGCAAACTGCTTGCCCACACGACGACATGCACGCTGTCTGCAATCTTCACGGTACAGTTAAAAGCCGAGATTAATCTGTGAAGAGCATACTTCTCCAGCGTGCCAGTGGCCATCAAATGTGAGCATTTGCCCACTGAAATTGGTTACAAGTGGTCTGAGGTTGTGAGGCCAGTTGGATGTACTGCAGGCAACTTATGGTAAAGAAATTAACATTAAATTATCTGGCAACAGCTCTCAGTGTGACAAAATAAAAGCAGGGCATTCTACCGGGGAATTTTAGAACATGGACACTGTCTCGTTGGCCTGACGTTATATCCTAATTTGACTTTGGTGCAGGTCATGTTCTTCACATTACCGTCTCTGGTAAACACATACTATACCAAATAAAATCGAAGTTTATTTGTCACATGCACAGAAGGTGTAGTGAAATGGTTACTTGCATAATACAGTATTTTGTTTAGACATATAGCTAGCTAGATAAACAATTAACCATAATCCCAACTCATCACATTAATACCCTGAATGTGCAGGTAGCTAACCAATCAGGAAAGGATTACTTACACATACTGACCAGCTCATGTTATAGACAGAAGCACTCTACATGGCAGACCAATACAAACTCACCTCACAGCATGTCCAATCCACCCATTATCTCAGCCAATCATGGCTAGCGGGAAAGTTCCTGTCTTTTTATGTGGCTAAACCAACTAGGCTCGTAATTTAACAATTTTATTCATTGTTACAGATGGCATACAATTTTGTATGTGCATTCGGAAAGTATTCAGACCCCTTGACTTTTTCCACATTTTGTTACGTTAGAGCCTTATTCTAAAATTGATTCAATAGTTTTTTTCCCCTCATCAATCTATACACAATACCCCATAATGGCAGAGTAAAAACAGGACATTTACATTTTGGCTACTTCATATTTTTTTAAACCTGGAGTATTCAGACCTTTCACTACGAGACTAAAAAAAACAAGAGGTCGAAGGATTTGTCCGTAGAGCTCCAAGACAGGATTGTGTCGATGCACAGATCTGGGGAAGGGTACCAAAATACTTCTGCAGCATTTGGAACTACTTTTCCTACACCTGGCCGCCTTGCCAAACTGAGCAATCGGAGGAGAAGGGCCTTGGTCAGGAAGGTGACCAAGAACCCAACGGTAACTCTGACAGAGCTCTAGAGTTCCTCGGTGGAGATGGGAGATCCTTCCAGAAGGACAACCATCTCTGTAGCACTACACCAATCAGGCCTTTACGGTAGAGTTGCCAGACGGAAGCCACTCCTCAGTGGGTCGCTCTGGATGGGAGTCTGTTGGATGATTGAATGTAATGTAAATATTGAGTGGCTTCATTGCAAGTAGATTGTATGTTTTTATATTCAATAATAATACTTTTTCAGTTAAAGAATTAAGTTAAAGAATAGGACTAAATCAAATCAAATCAAACTTCTGCTATGAGAGATTGGTTTATTTACAGAGCAATTCAGTTGAGCATTTCCTGTTGACATATCCGTGCAACATAATGTAAAGTGTGACCTAGGTTATTCAGAATGTTTTAATGAAGCCCACATACTGTTTTCTCAACAACTTGAGACCAATTTGAGACCTCTTATGTGATTGACTTTTTTACACAGCTTCGTCATTATTCGTTTCACAATGAATCACTTGCTTTTCTAGAGTTTAGCCAACTATGGAAGGTTTGTTTCAATTTGGTAATGTTAAAAATATATTTAAATTAATTTCACTTCTGCAGAAAGTGTCTCACTGCCCTCACGTTTGCCCATTTCCTTATTTCTTTCCTCAAAAATTGTACAATTGTTAAAGAGAGATATCCTCTTTTTAATAAGTGTCTGGTGATTGGCAGAATGAGTCAGAAATGTTGTTGTAGCTTAGCTGAGAATGTCTGCTTGAGAAAAAAATGGTTGTTCTGACATTCTCACTCTGAAAGTTTTAAAGATGTACTATGCAGATATTGCTCCGCCATTTCCTGGTTGCTAAAATTCTAATAGTTAGTCTAATTTCAGTTTATGTGACAAAACTGAGAATTGTACCATCTAAACCACTGTGAAATGTATTTTCCATGACCCGAAATATTGAATTTTCAGTAATAGATGCAAAAACGAAACTTAAGAATGAGAAGCATAGAAAAAGCAGACATAGAACAGATCTACCGCTTGTTAGATTTGCTTTCAATGGTAATGACAGATCTATAACAAACATTTCTGTGTGAATTTGGTCGGGTTGTCCAAAAAGTTACATATTGCAGCTTTAAATATATACTTGTAAACTTTATATTAATTTCAGTTTGTCTACAAATTAAAAATGTATATGTTGGATTCACGTCTCTATCTTAACCAAAACTCTAAGTTAAAAGAATATGACTAAATCAAATGAAATCAAACTTCTGCTATGAGAGATGGGTTTATTTACAAGCACTTTAAACAAAGTTTAATTTGATTTAGTCCTATTCTTTAACTTAGATTTTTGGTTGAGATGGAGATGTGAATCCAACATATTAATTAACATGTAGATTACATTTGAAATTAACCAAAGCTTGAAACCCTAGGCATATATGTATTGTCTATTTTTTGTTGTTGAATCCTGGGTTGAATTGAAAGAATAGCTAATGATTACGTTGCATATATACTATTTAGGCCTAAATAGTATCATTGGTGTTAGATGATTCATAAAGTATGGTTACATTTAATTTGCTATTGTTAAACATACTGAAATGACTTCGATATCAACAGTGAATCTATTACATTTTTATGTGGAGGATTCTCAACAATCATTCTCACGACGGCACATTACTGTATATTTATGCTATCATGTTTATTCTATTCAATTGAGCAATTTAGTTTATCTTCGTATTCTTCTTTTTGAGAAGGAACCTGCAAGGAAGCATTTCGTTGGACGGTGTATACCAACTAATAAAACTTGAAAGTGAAATATTGGTACTAGTCAAATATCACAGCATTCGGGATAATGTGTATCCAAATCTTTACTGTTTTGTGGTCTTAAAAAAGTTAAAAAATAAACAGCACAACGCGGAAACGTCAATTATCATTTAGCACTCAGTAGCACCACAATGCTCTAAATAGGTAGAATTTATTAATGTATTCTTTATTCTTTATTTTTTTATTGTATTTAGTGAGACATCTACAAACAGGAGAGAGATGGAGCATTGAAGCGACCTAACCAGGAAAATCTTTGGGTCCTACACCACTAACCTATTTTACCACCTATGCAAGAATCATGTGAAACAGTACATAGAGTCTACGGATGAGACCTAAAAAAGTACAGTCGAGTGGTCAAAACAAACCCCCGACTCAGACGTTGCAAGAGGCATTGTTGCCAAATATCTATTTTGTTTGCGGCATGTTGGTTGTTGTCATATAATGCTATAATTCAAACTTGAAGGAGTGTTTTGTTTACTTGTTATATTTTATATATATTTTTGTGAGCCTTATTTTGTTGCAATAGTTTAAACTTGAGAAAGTTTTCCATGTTTACCGTTTGTATTTTATATACCAATATTTGTTAGGCCTGTATTAATTTGTTTGCTGCTACAATTCAAACAGTTATATGTTTGGTTTTGATATATATTTTTAGATTTCATACATTATTTTGTTACATGCTTAATTGAAAATGTTATAAGAATAATGTAATAAGAAATAGGCCTTTACATGTGGTCATTTTATATAAACTTTGAATTTACAGATAATGTGCTATATCGTGATATGTATCGTTATCGGGATATGAAATGACCAATATCAAGATATGAGATTTTGGTCATATCGCCCAGCCCTAGTTCCAATTCATCCTAAAGGTGTTTGATGGGGTTGAGGTCAGGGCTCTGTGCAGGCCAGTCAAGTTCTTCCACACCGATCTCGACAAACCATTTCTGTATGGACCTCACTTTGTGCACAGGGGCATTGTCATGCTGAAACAGGAAAGGGCCTTCCCCAAACTGTTGCCACAAAGTTTGAAGCACAGAATCATCTAGAATGTCATTGTATGCTGTAGCGTTAAGATTTACCTTCACTGGAACTAAGGGGCCTAGCCAGAACCAGGAAAAACAGCCCCAGACCAGTATTCCTCCTCCAACAAACTTTACAGTTGGCACTATGCATTGGGGTAGGTAGCATTCTCCTGGCATTTGCCAAACCCAGATTCCTCTGTTGGACTGCCAAATGGTGAAGCGTGATTCATCACTCCAGAGAATGCGTTTCCACTGCTTCAGAGTCCAATCGTTGCAAGCTTTACACCACTCCAGCCAACGCTTGGTATTGCGCATGGTGATCTTAGGCTTGTACCCATTTCATGAAGCTCCCGGCGAACAGTTATTGTGCTGACGTTGCTTCCAGCGGCAGTCAGAAAGAGACTGCACAAATTTGGCCTACATGGGAGGTCAGGAAGGAAGAAGCCTCTGCTCTCAAAAAAGAATATCAAGACACAACTGACTTTACCCAGGTGTTGCCTGGCAAAAGTCTATTGTGTCTTGATATTCTTTTTTGAGAGCAGAGGCTTCTTCCTTCCTGACCTCCCATGTATCCAAGTTTGTGCAGTCTCTTTCTGACAGTGTACCCATGCAAATCGACATTGATTTTGGCAAGAGAGCCCTGTAGATCTCTTGATATTACCCAGAGGTTCTTAGAGACTTCTATGAACATCTTTCGGTCAGTTCTTGGGCTGACTTTGGTGGTCTGGAATTTTTGTCGGACAGTGGAATGATGTACTTCGAATTGCTTGGAAATGGATTTGTAACCCCTTCCAGACTCATGGGCATCAATAATCTTTCTTCTGAGGGCCTCGGGTAGGTCTTTTGATTTTTGAATGATGTGTTACCACATAACCACATGGTTAAGACCAAACCAGACCAATTTTCTTATCTTTATGGAAGGCTGGACCCTTTCTCATTACAGTTTCTCTGTAATGTTTTCTAATAATTTGCACTTGTTTTGGAACACCTAATTCTAATTTTAGCCATTGTATGTGATGGTAAAGGTAGGGGTGTACTAACTTTTTCCCCATAAGGAAAAGGCATTTTTGTTTATTTTATTTTCATAACAGGAAAAATGCATTTTTGTTTATTTGAATTGCATAACATTTTCAACGTTTTTTTTTATGTGTGTGATTTGTTAAATTGGGTAACCTTTTTCTGTCAATAGCGTTGAAGTGAAGATTACATATTCATCTGTCCAAATATGTAACAAAAAAAAGGGAACTTTTGAGGGGGTGTACTTACTTTTTCACGACTGTATGGTACATTATAAAGGGACAGTCATAATAATAACACCGCAGTACCACAAAAAGAGTCACTGTACTGTTGACACACTTCCAAGTCCTCTTATTGGTAATCCTCCAACTGATGTAATCCCATCTAAATGATTCTGTTCTAAAATAGTTATTCAACACTGCCGTGAAGCTCAGCCTCTCTAACCACTAACTCAATATCTAGGTTTGAGGGTACCCAGGTTAAGACAAGCTAATAATTCCATGAGGATGCTTTTGAAAATAAGCTGATTCATTGGACCACCGCTGGTCCCGTTGATTAGAATTCATCCTTATTTATACAATGAGTTATGGGATATTAGAATCTTCTCATTTTAACCTCTGTTATCTTCAATCTAGCTCATTCTCAGGACATTCTCTAACCCTAACCCTAACTCTACGTCATGACTAATGTGTTCAATTGTTTTCCCCTAATTTTGTTTGGGTGCATGATGTTGTTAAACACAACCATCACATTGATTAGCCTAGAAGCATTTCACTGCTGATTCAAAGTGTAGTTTGTGTGTGGTGAAGAATTGTGTCGTTACAGTGTAGTATTGTGTAGTTAGTGTGATAATGGTAGGCTGTACTGTTACCTACCTGCCAATGTCCTTGGCTGCCTGTTCGTTGGGGCAGTTGATGAGGAGAACAGAGTGGTGTCCAGGTATGTAGCTCCCTGTGAAGGAAGAATGGAGCTTTACACCCAGGGATCTCAGCATGGGATACATAGACATGGTCAACACCATTCCCTGCAGAAGAGGGAGGAGGAGGAACAGCAACACAATTCATTTTAAAATCCCAATTGTGATTTAACTTGTTTTATTTAACCAGGCAAGTCAATTAACCTCTTAAGGATCGGACCCTTTTTTTTCAAAAATTTCGCCTAAAATGACCCAAATCTAACTGCCTGTAGCTCAGGACCTGAAGCAAGGATATGCATATTCTTGATACCATTTGAAAGGAAACACTTTGAAATTTGTGGAAATGTGAAATAATGTAGGAGAATATAACACATTAGATCTGGTAAAAGATAATACAAAGAAAAAAACATGCGTTTTTTTGTTTTGTCACGTCATCTTTAAAATGCAAGAGAAAGGTCATAATATTACTTAGGAGTCCAGACGCGATTTCAATTTTGGCCACTAGATGGCAGCAGTGTGCATGCAATGTTTTATACTGATCCAATGAGCCACTGCGTTACTGTTCAAAATGTTGTATCAAGACTGCCCCTATTGGTTTATTGATACATTTTCAAGTACAAAACTGTGCACTCTCCTCAAACAATATCATGGTATTCTTTCACTGTAATAGCTACTGTAAATTGGACAATGCAGTTAGATTAACAAGATTTTATGTTTTCTGCCCATATAAGATATGTCTATGTCCTGGGAAATGTTCTTGTTACTCACAACATCATGCTAATCACATTAGCGCACGTTAGCTCAACCAACCAGGACGCTATCCTGTAAAGGTTAAGAACAAATAATTCTTATTTACAATGACGGCATGGCAAGAGGCAAAAGGCCTCCTGTGGGGACAGGGGCTGAGATAAAAAAACTAAAAAAAAAAAACTAAAACAATGTAAAACAAAATGGCCAACACAGTCAGAAGACACTGGCAACAGCACAAATGCAACAGCCAACAAACAGTGGATGTGTGTGAAGTAAAACAACATGCTTCCTTACACAAGGCAACGCAAACTACTTTTCATAAAATGGCCTTATAAGTAACAATGTACTGATGGTATGCCACTTAACAAGTGTATTGCTTTCACATATCACTCCAGGTAGAACAAATTGTCCTTAAAGACAGATCTAGGATCAGATTCCCTACCAAGGAGTCAGGACATGGTCCCTGCTGGTCATTCATTGGTCAGGAACAATGCCAAGTATTATCCCTCTTCTTGTATTTTTATACTTTTTCATACTGCCGCACTATGTATCATGTATCGTGTATCTGTCTTTTGTGTATTTTCGTTCTGGCATTTTGCACCTGCCCTCTGTTTTTTCATAGCTACTTGGCGAATAAATTCCCCTCGTGGATCAATAAAGTACCTATCTATCTATCTAATTATTGCGCTGCCACAGCTGAATGGCTAGTTGGAACAGACAGAGGCCAATTCATAATCCTCTCTCTCTCTCTCCCTCTCTCTCGCTATCTCTCTCTCTCTCTCTCTCTTTCTCTTGCTGCAGCCTCTCTCTGCCTCTCTGCAAGCAGCAAAGCATGAGATGGAGTGATTGGCATTTCACTCAATAACAAAGTGACCCCTCCCGCAGAAAACATCTGTCAATAATTGTTTTGTACAAGAGAAGCATTTCACTTTAATAAAATAAATCTGTGACTATTTGGTGAGGGTTGTCCTCTATATATTTTATTATTATAGGTAACTGATCTTATATAGCCATTTGTGAGTTATTGCAACAAAACTGCATTTCAAAACATAAAAAATGTGCCATCTGGATACGTTTATATAATTTTATTCAACAAAATAATGAACTTACCATACAGATCACGAACAATCCCAAACGACAGAGAGTTTGAGCTCGGGACAGCTTGTGGTATTGCGGGGACAGCCAGTCCATTTTACTGCCAGCAACAAATGTCATTCCGACCAAGAGTTATTCAGACTGTCAGGCCCGGGTTTGAGAGGGAGAGAACAGATGCCTACTTGTGCGCTCAACTTGACCTGGAGAAGGTGGAGAGGATCTCTAAGCAGCTATGCGCTTATACAGCCAGTCCATTTTACTGCCATTTTACCAATAAAGTTCTCACTTCATAGTCCATTGGTCATTTCTTGTGAATAATAGTTTGTGTTAAATCTGCAAAGGTTAGCTTCACTCACTTTTCTGCTGGTGAAGCCACACTTCTGTGGCTAGATAAGCGCAGAGATAGATAGGTCGGATAGGACGATCAACAACAGCGCAGGAATCCTCGCTTGTCATTGGATGTTTGACACTTGTAAAACACCAGCATCCAACCAAACACCGGCATTGAACATAGGGCACTACCCCCGAACCCTGGCCATAAGCGGCTTTCGTTCCCTAATAAACATAAGTGCTTTTCACTGGATGCGAGGTGGAGGCTAGAGAGGTAGGCCTATGTTGTGTGCAGATTAAAAACAAAAAAAAAAACTGTTTTATTTTAGTGGGTGAGGTAATACTGTAGGGAGGGGGGGATCTTTTTGCCCGAGATGCAGATGGCTATATCGGTCTGCTAATAGAGGACTATTAAAGGCCCAGTGCACTACTTTTGTGCAAAAATATACTGTAGTGTTAAAAAAAAGTATTATTATTATTTATTTTTTATTATTATTCAGATTTTACAGGGGTTGCTGCAGCACCCTCAGCAGCCCTACTTCCCACGGCTATGCCTGCTCATTTGAAAGGAACAATTTAGTAGATATGCCTAGGCCTATGATAAGCCTTTCCATTAACCTGTCCAGAAAATCACGTCAGAACATCAACACCACCACCATGGTTGAGTTTATTGAACAGGCAGTTTAACATTATAAAATAGACCATATTTTATGATATGAAATGACATGCCCCAAAAATATTGCTATACAGTAACTCACCTGTTCCATCATTGTAACAAAGAGAGTCACACAGAGCGAATACATAGAATAACATTTTGAGGAACTTGTTTTCCTTTTCAGACAATACTGTTGTTCCTTTATTCATCAAGACAATACTGGTTTTGTCCCAAATAGCACCCTATTCCCTATTGGCCTTTGCCAAAAGTTATGCACCATAAAGGGAACAGTGTGCAATTTAGAATGCAAACACTGTCTTCCCATAACCCTCAGCTAGGAGGCACATTTAGGAGGTGGTGGAGGACACACCCTTTACTGCACCAACACAGATACTGTAACTGTAAGATCCTACTGGAAGAGGAGAGGTTTACGTCAAACACTGTCTGTGGCATGATAGTGTACAGTCAGTTGTTATAAACTGACACCAATAATTATACGACTAGGCCATTGTTATTGTGTTGTGCAGCTGTTATGACGCAGGTAGTCTGGTCATACAAACCCAACAAAGCAGAGAAGATGATAAGTAAAAGGATAAGGAACAGCTCCATGATATCCCCTGGTTGAGTTTTAGTTGGTAGTAGACAGTCAACTGACTTCTGCTTTTCAGGAGGATGAATCAGAACCACACACAAGTCTCAAAGGGTCTTGTCTAGAAGGGATACAGTTTATGTCAATTTGAGGTAAAAATATGTTGGTTTGTTTTGCATTTTTGCTCACCCTAACCCTTAACATTTTTCTAACCTTAACCTTAACCTCTAACCTTAATTTCCCTAACCTGCTACGTTAATTCTCCTAACCTGCTGCTTAAATTCTGCTGTTACAAAAAGGTCAAGGCTGTATTCTATCTAGACTGTCTCAAGGCCTCAAGTCAAATCTGTGGTGCCAAAATGCCGATCGGCCACTAGATGGCGGTGTGGGTTCACATATATTTACCTTCACTCTAATTCTGTCTCCCAATGTAAAAACGTGACATTCAGAGTACTATCCCCATTTCAAAAACGACAATAACCAGAATATACTGTAACGAAACGAGGCTTGTTCCAAGGATGAAAGTAGTGTGACTCATCCGTCCTATTCAATTTCCCTCCCCACCCTTGTGCTGTGTGTGTGTGTGTGTGCGTGTGTGCGTGTCTGTGTGCGTGTGTTTGTTTGGCTGGCTGTCTCATCCTGCTATGGTGTAGATCAGAGAGTTCACAGCAGGGGGCGCCATCAAGGCCACAGCCCCCAGAACAAACCAATTCACTTTCCCTCTCAGCCGAATCACACAGGCTTCATTTGAGAGGCCTGTCAGAAAGCTCAGATAGAGCCACTTAAGCCAGTGTTTCGGCAACATGAAAGAGGATGGCCGAAATAGAGGGATGGGAGAAAAAAAAATAGAGAGAAAGGGAGAAAATGGAATTAGGTAGATAGGCGTTTGATCTACTCGTTCTGGGGTGTCGCTCGGGGAGGGGGTTTATGTTCACTCGGTTTGTGGTCCCTTGAAATGTGTCATTCAACAAATTATTTTTATTTATTTCTGTTTGTGTGTTTTTCATCCGTTTTTATCAGCAGGCTTAAAGTGGAATGTGGAGAGACAGATAATGAGGCCACGGGTCTGAACATACAAGAAGTGAGGAATAAGTTAAAGAGAGAAGAGGGGCCGGGGGATGATGGGAAAAAAGGACAGGAGAATAGAAGAAGGCAAAGAAAGAGAGTGGGGAGTCAAGAGGCAAAGGAGGGCTGAGAAAGGAGAGAAAGAGATAAAGAAGAGAGAAAAGAAAGGAATCATGAAAAGAGCAGCGGAACAGTCAGAGGAGACAGGGTGAATAGTAAGATTGATGTAGAATCTTTCAATACTTTCTCTCTCCTCCCTTGTGTGTAGGTTGAGGAAGGGAGGGGAGGAAGGGGGAGTGGCAGGGGGGTCAGGTGGGACCTAACAAAGGGACTAGAGATGAAGTAAGAGGAGGCTGCTCCACCGCATAGATGTAGGCAGGGAGTCGTTCTTCTCATCACTACTCTGACTCTAACCACCTCGGAACCACCACCACCACCACCATCCTCCTCCTGGACAGAGTGAGTGAGCCATTCATCATGTTATTCCCGGGGTGGGTTGGTTGCAGCCTCGCTGTCTGCACTGCTGTAGTCCCTGAATGATAACTCAACCACAGCCACAACAACCACTGACTGACTGTGACAATAACAGTGACAATAATGCCACTGCCCTGTGCAATGGCCAGCAGCATGTTCAATGATATTCCTCCTCAACCCTGCGTACATTTGGCAGACCATTTCTTCTTGTGATAATGAACTATTGAATTTGTGCATTTTCATGTCATGTCATCTATTTGGTGACCACAACCACCATCCTTTAAAAAACCACACCCTTCCAGCTATACTATGCCACCTTAAAAAGACTGAAAAACACCTTTTATCTCCAGGCCATTAGACTGTTAAATAATCATCACTAGCCTGCCTCCGCCCAGTACCCTGCCCTGAACTTAGTCGCTGTCACTAGCCGACTACCACCTGGTACTCTACCCTGCACCTTAGAGACTGCTGCACTACGTACATAGTCATGGAACACTGGTCACTTTAATAAAATAACAATGGTAATTGTAATAATGTTTACATAGAGTTTACCCACTTCGTATGTGTATATACTGTATTATAAACTGGGTGGTTTGAGCCCTGAATGCTGATTGGCTGACAGCTGTGGTATCAGACCGTATACCACGGGTATGACAAAACACTTATTTTAACTGCTCTAATTACATTGGTAACCAATTTATAATTGCAATAAGGCACCTCTGGGGTTTGTGGTATACAGCCAAGATACCACGGCTAAGGCTGTATCCAAGCACTCCGCGTTGAGTCATTAGCCGTGGTAAATTGGCCACATACCACAACCCCTCTGGCCTTATTGCTTAATTCTAATCATGGCTCATCCTATATACTGTAACTGTCACGTCTACTCCTGCTCCCCCTCTCCGGTGCTCGATGTCGCCGGTCTACTAACCACCAGTCCTGGCAATTGGTGGTCATTGCGCACACCTGGCAACCATCAATACGCACACCTGCGCCTCATCATTAGGCACACCTGGACTTTCTCACTGCCCTGATTACGCCCCCTCTGTTGTCATCAGTTCTTAGGTGTTATTGGTTCTCTCTCTCGTTTAGTACGCCTCCCATGTTTGTTATTGGTTCTCTCTCTCGTTCAGTACGCCTCCCATGTTTGTTATTGGTTCTCTCACGTTCAGTACACCTCCCATGTTTGTTATTGGTTTTCTCTCACGTTCAGTACGCCTCCCATGTTTGTTATTGGTTCTCTCATGTTCAGTACGCCTCCCATGTTTGTTATTGGTTCTCTCTCACGTTCAGTACGCCTCCCATGTTTGTTATTGGTTCTCTCTCACGTTCAGTACGCCTCCCATGTTTGTTATTGGTTCTCTCACGTTCAGTACGCCTCCCATGTTTGTTATTGGTTCTCTCTCATGTTCTGTACGCCTCCCATGTTTGTTATTGGTTCTCTTTCACGTTCAGTACGCCTCCCATGTTTGTTATTGGTTCTCTCTCACGTTCAGTACGTCACGTATGGGTGTATTGACAGACCAAGGAACAGCGCAGCGATAGTTCGACATACTTTTATTCAAGTAGAACTAGACTTAATGCCGAACTATACAAAAGAAAACACGATACAAACAAACGTAATACACTTACTTATCCCCGCTGACATTGAGGCACATCCAAAACATGTATCCCAAACAATGACCCACACATCAGTGTGGGGATGAGCAACTCAAATAGAATCCCCAATCAGAGACAACGTTTTGCAGCTGTCTCCAATTGGGGATTCAACACAAAACGAAAAACACATAGATCTAGAATGCTAGATCTGTCAGGCTCTGACCATGTCCAAAAGGTACTCCCTATGGCCAGAGCCTGACACAGTATGCTTCCCATGTTTGTTATTGGTTCTCTCTCGCGTTCAGTATGCTTCCCATGTTTGTTATTGGTTCTCTCTCTCGTTCAGTATGCCTCTAATGTTTGTTCTTTTGGTCCTTATTAAAGTCACCTTCTGCACCTGCTTTCTGACTCCCGGCGCATACCTTACAGCTATACACACCTTTCCTTTTAATATACTGTCTATACACCCCTTTATACACACAAAAACACACACACACACACTCAATTAGTATTTGGTAGAATTGCCTTTAAATTGTTTAACTTGGGTCAAACGTTTCGGGAAGCCTTCGACAAGCTTCCCACAATAAGTTGGGTGAATTGGCCAATTCCTCCTGACAGAGATGGTGGAACTGAGTCAGGTCTGTAAGCCTCCTTGCTTGAACACGCTTTTTCAGTTCTGCCCACTATAGTCAGGGCTTTGTGATGGCCACAAGTATGCTTCGTGTCATTGTCCATTTGGAAGACGCATTTGCGACCAAGCTTTAACTTCCTGACTGATGTCTTGAGATGTTGCTTCATTATATCCACATCCTCATGATGCCATCTATTTTGTGAAGTGCACCAGTCCCTCCTGCAGCAAAGCACCCCCACAACATGATGCTGCCACCCCCGGTTGGGATGGTGTTCTTCGGCTTGCAAGCCTCCTCCTTTTTCCTCCAAACTTAACAATGGTCATTATGGCCAAACAATTGCAAACCGTAGTCAGTTTTTTTATGGTGGTTTTGGAGCAGTGGCTTCTTCCTTGCTGAGCGGCCTTTCAGGTTATGTCGATATAGGACTCGTTTTACTGTGGATATAGATATTTGAGTAGAAGAGAAAAAGAGAGTGGGAGATACTGGGAGATACTGGGAGAGAGAGAGAGAGATAGTTTGGGTTTTAGGTTTTGACAGACAGCTGAGTAGAGGCATATGAAATGTCCCAAATCTTTATAAATCTTAGGTTTTACTTGTGGAGTCTACCTGCCGCCACGGGTGCAGGGCTTAAATCACGTCACACTCGATCGGAGATAGACAAGGACAGGATCAAGGTGTTTACAGTCAGTCCTCTATTTACAATGATGGAGGAAAAATCCATAACCTCTCATTACACTTCCAGACCATGTCACCACCTCCCATGTTCGCCCCTCCCATGGCTATGGAACGATCTTATCCCAGCTCCACTCCTAATATAAGCAGCCTGCGCAAAATGTGTGTGAGAGAGAGAGAGAGAGAGAGAGGCAGGGAGAGAACGAGAGAGAGAGAGTGAGCAGGAAGGAGAGATTGAGAGGGAGAGAGAGAGAGAGAGAGAGAGAGAGAGAGCGAGAGAGAGAAGAGGAGTGAGAGAGAGAGAGACAGAGAGGGAAAGAGTGAGAGGGAGAGAGACAGAGAAAGAGAGAGAGAAAGAGAGAGAGAGAGAGGGGGGAGGAGTGAGGGAGAGAGAGAGGGGGGAGGAGTGAGGGAGCGAGGGAGCGAGAGAGAGAGAGAGAGAGAGCGAGAGAGAGAAAGAGAGAGAGAGAGAGAGAGAGAGAGAGAGAGAGATCGTTTTGTGTTTTAAAGAACCTGTATTGGGTCTGGGAACCCACAACACAATAAACACTCAAACAACAAAGCAGATCTCATGGGCATCTGGATCAGCCAAAATAAACACTTCTACTGCAGCCATCCCAGGAGTGTCCAGGCTAACCAAGGGAGTAAGGATTTTATGGTTTTCTTTTGTCAGGGCTTCAAGATCTGCCAACTGCTCACGTGGACAGTAGAATACTATGCGCCCGAAGGCTGTCACATGATTTACTGTCCCACCAATGATGTGAAGCTCTAGTTTACACTGAGTTTCTGTGAATCCCATCAGCACTTCCTCATTTCTCTCTTTCACCTTCATCCCCAGAAGGGAGCACCAGTAGTGTATTGATTCCTGCAGGTCAGACCTTGCCAGACACACCTTCTGTACAGGATCATTGGGAGGCTGTTCTTTGTCCACCAGGTATAAGGGATAACCTCCTGGGGCCTCAGCCAGATAGAGGGCCTTTCCAACCTCAGTGAGGGGCCAACTAAGCCACTTATCATTGCTGACAGCCTGGCTAGTCTGCAGAGTCAAACCCAGGAAGTCATTGCCTAGGCGATATTCTCCCACTAAACAATTGTAGGTCAGTTCATCCTCTTGCCCAAAGCCAACCAAAGCCATTACAAGTTGCCCTTACATCCCTTTTCAAACTCTTCGAGCACATCTCGGTAAAAGGTTGCAGTTTTGCATCTGTCACCCACTTTGAAAACGAACTGCAAGGCTCGCCTCTAAGCCATGATAACCCAAGTGAGTTTGCTTTGTACTTTATATATCATGCTCAGTTTGTCTATGTTGATTGAGGATCCTTGCAACTGATTGCCATATAGAAAAGAGAACGGAAAAACGGAGAAACCAGACAAAGATAAGAAAACACCCTATGAGGCACGACATCATCATTGTTTTCATTTTCTCTCAACCTTACCACGTTTCCCACTATCTTTTGCTGCCGTGACAGCAGTAACAAATTTCCTCAAGCGGAAATGCTTCTTCACACTGATCTAACCCCACCGCCTTCTGTAACACCACAGCTGACCTCACAAACTTATCAACATCAAAAAAATCTGCCAATTTGACAGATTTACCAAAAGTCTGATCCAGGAACCCATTTACCTCCTCTAAATTGTAAATTGAGTCGTCGCCAGCTGCTATCATATCAACAGAGACGTCCAAATCCTTCTCCTGATCATCCTCAACTGAGGCTACAGACCCCTGACTCCCCTCTTCCACATCACTCTCAACACTCCCCACTTGCACCCCATCACTCGTACCGGGCATCTCCTCCACTACCTGTGAGACTAGCCCCACCTGAACCCTCTCCTGTACCCCATCACTCGTACTGGTTATCCCCTCACCAGTCTGGGGAAGTGGCTCCCCATATCCATCCTTACCTCCTACAAAAATATTTTTCAGACGCTATGTTCCCCTCTGGTACAAGCTGCAACTCAGTACCCTCAACATGCACAACTTCTTCCTCAGCAACAGGTGCCACTGTCGGCCCACCTCTCCCACACATCAGTGGGCCCAGGCGTTACTTGAATAAACATGCCTTTAAGAAGTACGCCATGCTCAACCATCCGAACAACAAGACGCTCTTCTTTAAGAAAAACCACCACCGCTTTATTCATCCTTGACGCATAAGCGACGTCTTCATAGTCTACCTTCTCTCCGACCAGAAACTGATCAGTAACACACCTGATGCTGTGCCGAAGTGACAGGGACAGCGTCCCCATGTGGGTCTCCATCCCCTCCAAAGCCAAGAAAAATCCAACAACAAATCCAATATACCTAATTCTACCACCAATCACTTAATCATGCCTAGAAAAAGGAAAACCACCAAGAAAAGGAAACAAGAAAGAAAACACAGGAGAGAGAGAGTGAGAGTGAGAGTGAGTGAGAGAGAGAGAAAAATGTTTTCTGTTATACATTGCTTATCTCACACTTAACAACTTAGTAGTTTTTTTGACTGTGCTATTCTTTATTTCTGCAACATACAATCGCTATCAGTTAGCATGTGGGACATTCAGGGCCTAAACTCATCAACCTTTGAACTGAAGAGATTAGCACTGGAGTAAAAAAAAAATCTGAAACATGTCGATGTCATCATTATGCAGGAGACATGATGTAAGGCAGACATTGTCACTCACTGTCCCACAGGCTACAGAGAGGTAATTGTACCACCACAGAAAAACAACTCTGGCAATAGAGGCAGAGACCTGGAGGATTGATCATTTGTGACTTGTTTCAGGATGCCGCACGTCACTACTTCACACGAGAGGCATTTGAACGTAAACAAAAAACTGTAATCAAAATACTAGCTACCTAGCTAGCTACATGTCTAGACAAAAGACTTCACTTCTGCCGGATTATTACATGATCAATCAAATTAGTTTATCACATGGCCTCACATGTGAATCCTTAAAGAGATGGGTGGGACTAAGGCTTAAAAGGGTGTCAGCAATGCTGAATGGGTGTAGACAAAGAAGAGCTCTCCAGTAGGAGTATCAAAACATTTTCTCAAAAGTGGGGTTACAAGTTGATCAACTTTCAAAGCATAATTACTTTCCCACTGCTCCTCAACTGTAGTGTATGATATACCATTTTATAGCTCTGAGTCTCTACTTTTATCCAATGTAAAAACACTATTTTAAATGATACTACATAAGACCGAATCGAGGCGGTCGGTACAAATACGGACTACAAAATTGAATTGATCCCCTCAAAATTGGTAAATATCACATTTGGCTGAACTGGAAAAATAACTTGTACTGACAGAAAAATGTGTGTTCCTTTCCGCAATATATATCCACCCATCAGAATCCTCATATTACTCAGAGGAGATATACCCCACCCATGAAGAAGAGACGTGCTCATCTGTGGGGACACAAATGCACACACAGGATCTTGCAAAACAAGATTTCACCCAATGGGACAAACACATCATTGAAACCCTGCATGAAAAGTTCTGTAAGATTCTCCTACATGTCCAGAGGAAAACTACAAACAATACATGCAGGGCAGAACTAAGCCTATATCCACTAATAATACAACTCAAAAAAGAGCATTTAAGTTTTGGAAACATCTAAAATACAGTGACCTCCTCTCATATCATTACCAAGCCCTGCAAGGCCAAGAGCTGAGAAAAAGAAGAGTCCCCTCATCCAGCTGGTCCTGGGGCTGAGTTCACAAACCTGTTCTACTAACACACTGAAGCCTCAGTACAAGAACACCCAATCAATCAGAATAAACCAAATTACAACACAGTCAAAACAAAAATAAATGACCTATTGGGAAACACAACTACAAGCACAAAGCAATATGCCGTGCTATCTGGCCCTAAACCGACTGTGCACAACGACAAGCTATTTGACCATGGTTACTGATCGAAACCTTAGAAAAACCTTGACAAAGTACAGGCTCAGAGATCACAACCTTGCCATTGAGAAGGGTAGACACAGGAAAACATGGCTCCCTGTAGAGGAAAGGCTGCACCACAGCAGAAACCGAGACAGAGATGCATTTCCTGACAAAATGTTAACAATATAAAACAATTAGAGAGAGAGTCCTTTCCCCAAATTTGAAACCCTTATTCAAGGTTTAGAATAGGCTACCTGTCCAGTGGGGGGAAGACGCAGAGAGCTGTGGGTTGGCAACGCACTACATTACTGCCTGCCATAAAATGAGGGACAGTGTCTGACAGACCAACCGACCTGCACATGTCCTCTATGACTGTTCATGATATGGTTATTTTTACTCTTGGTTATTGTTGTTACTGATTTTCCTGTTGACAATCTTGATAATTATTGTTTTAATTATGTTACCATTGTAAATGGATCACTTAATCTCCAAAGTATTCTTAACAAAAATATAAACATAACATGCAACGTTTTCAAGTTACTGAGTTACTGTTCATATAAGGAAATCAGTCAATTGAAATACATTTATTAGGCCCCAAAGAAGGTCTGCGAAGAAGGTCCCGTTGAACGTATGGGACAAATCACTGTTCAACACAACCACCCTGACACATCCACATAGACAATGCTGTCACAACACAACGACCCTGACACATCCACATAGACAATGCTGTGTCAAAACACAACGACCCTGACACATCCACATAGACAATGCTGTGTCAAAACACAACCATAGAAAACTGAAGGAATTCTTCCAGAGACACACAGAGAAGTGACTCATGGCATACAACTGCCAGTGAATGCAAATTGCCATGAGAACATTTGAACAAAGAAAAGTCCTGATCTTTTACAGTACAAGAAAAAAAGGATGTACTCACATCTGGCATACTTTAGAAGAGGGGCCCAACTCAGAAGACTGGCGCCTCCAGTAACAAGAAACTTTGAAAACACATTCCAAGACATAGGTACCCTACAGAATCACATCATATCAGTCTCTCTTTATTTTTCTTCTATTTAAGTAGTAAGTGTATTTCCCTATTTATAACAGGACTGTAACTGAACAATCACATTAAACATGGTTTCCAAAATACCCATAGATTCTTTAAGAGTGATATACACAACTGAGAATTCATACCCTTCTACATGTCTATATGTGAACCCAACCGGGTTCACATATAGAAAAATAATCCATATTCGGTCTAAATATCCATGTGGGCAAAACCTCACTTACATAGAAGGCAAAATCCTGCATAGAAATATATGTCCGTGTCAATAACAAATTTGAATACACCATTTTCAAGTATACCCATCATCTTAACCAGGCTAACAAAAACATACATAGAAATTAAGAATGAATATCATGACATCATAATATTGTGGAAGGTAATTATATAAGGGATCTCCACAATACCAGACCATGCAATTTGTAGGTTCGTATCTAAAAATATAATTTTTCCTGGAAAATCTTGTGTCATCCCCAAGTGGTGTAAAATTATATGACTGGTTATTGAAGTCACGCAGGTTAAAGGTGCTTCTTTCTGTTTAGTCTTAATTGCTACTGGCTGCATATTTGCATAAGCCTGCAAATCTCTCTGAAGCACGAATTTTGGTAGCAACTTTCTCCATATTGCGTTACAGTATTCTATGGTGGGAATGTGGGCTCCTGTTGCTGCTAATGTTAATATTTCCTCTCCCTCAAAAGACACATATTCAACCTCAACACTTTTAAATCATTCCCTTAGAACTACGAAGGTAACATTGTTACCCTCTTAAGGATCCAACCCTTTTTTTCAATTTTCGCCTAAAATGACATACTCAAATCCAACTGCCTGTAGCTCAGGACCTGAAGTAAGTATATGCATATTATTGATACCATTTGAAAGGAAACACTTTGAAGTTTGTGGAAATGTGAAATTAATGTAGGAGAAAGGACATCTACAGTGGGGAGAACAAGTATTTGATACACTGTCGATTTTGCAGGTTTTCCTACTTACAAAGCATGTAGAGGTCTGTAATTTTTATCATAGGTACACTTCAACTGTGAGAGACGGAATCTAAAACAAAAATCACATTGTATGATTTTTAAATAATTAATTTGCATTTTATTGCATGACATAAGTATTTGATCACCTACCAACCAGTAAGAATTCCGTCTCTCACAGACCTGTTAGTTTTTCTTTAAGAAGCCCTCCTGTTCTCCACTCATTACCTGTATTAACTGCACCTGTTTGAACCTGTTACCTGTATAAAAGACACCTGTCCACACACTTAATCAAACAGACTCCAACCTCTCCACAATGGCCAAGACCAGAGAGTTGTGTAAGGACATCAGGGATAAAATTGTAGACCTGCACAAGGCTGGGATGGGCTACAGTACAATAGGCAAGCAGCTTGGTGAGAAGGCAACAACTGTTGGCGCAATTATTAGAAAATGGAAGAAGTTCAAGATGACGGTCAATCTCCCTCGGTCTGGGGCACCATGCAAGATCTCACCTCGTGGGGCATCAATGATCATAAGGAAGGTGAGGGATCAGCCCAGAACTACACGGCAGGACCTGGTCAATGACCTGAAGAGAGCTGGGACCACAGTCTCAAAGAAATCATTAGTAACACACTACGCCGTCATGGATTAAAATCCTGCAGCGCACGCAAGGTCCCCCTGCTCAAGCCAGCGCATGTCCAGGCCCATCTGAAGTTTGCCAATGACCATCTGGATGATCCAGAGGAGGAATGGGAGAAGGTCATGTGGTCTGATGAGACAAAAATAGAGCTTTTTGGTCTAAACTCCACTCGCCGTGTTTGGAGGAAGAAGAAGGATGAGTACAACCCCAAGAAGACCATCCCAACCGTGAAGCATGGAGGTGGAAACATCATTCTTTGGGGATGCTTTTCTGCAAAGGGAACAGGACGACTGCACCGTATTGAGGGGAGGATGGATGGGGCCATGTATCGCGAGATCTTGGCCAACAACCTCCTTCCCTCAGTAAGAGCATTGAAGATGGGTCGTGGCTGGGTCTTCCAGCATGACAACGACCCAAAACACACAGCCAGGGCAACTAAGGAGTGGCTCCGTAAGAAGCATCTCAAGGTCCTGGAGTGGCCTAGCCAGTCTCCAGACGTGAACCCAAAAGAAAATCTTTGGAGGGAGCTGAAAGTCCGTATTGCCCAGCGACAGCCCCGAAACCTGAAGGATCTGGAGAAGGTCTGTATGGAGGAGTGGGCCAAAATCCCTGCTGCAGTGTGTGCAAACCTGGTCAAGAACTACAGGAAACGTATGATCTCTGTAATTGCAAACAAAGGTTTCTGTACCAAATATTAAGTTCTGCTTTTCTGATGTATCAAATACTTATGTCATGCAATAAAATGCATATTAATTACTTAAAAATCATACAATGTGATTTTCTGGATTTTTGTTTTAGATTCCGTCACTCACAGTTGAAGAGTACCTATGATAAAAATTACAGACTTCTACATGCTTTGTAAGTGGGAAAACCTGCAAAATCGGCAGTGTATCAAATACTTGTTCTCCCCACTGTATATATTTTTTGGCTACTAGATAGCAGCAGTGTATGTGCAAAGTTTTAGACTGATCCAATGAACCATTGCATTACTGTTCAAAGTGTTGTATCAAGTCTGCCCAAATCTGCCTATTGGTTTATTGATACATTTTCAAGTACAAAATTGTGCACTCTCCTCAAACAATAGCATGGCATTCTTTCACTGTAATAGCTACTGTATACTGGACAGTGCAGTTAGATTAACAAGAATGTAAGCTTTCTGCCCATATGTCATATGTCCTGGGAAATGTGACACAATCCTTTAGAGGTTAACGTAAAAAGTCTTACTCCCTGTAGCTCTGAGTGGATAGTATAGACAATGTACTGTATATCATCTTCTGACATGAGAACGTGTTCTGACACTTCCACTTCTATTTAAGGCTTGGGTTTTAAAATATTGCAACGTGTACGTTCATGATGGTGGTCTGTGCTGTTGGATCCAACGAACAACATGTTAAAAAGGTGTATGAATTATTCTTTCTAAGTCTATTCGTGTCTATTTCATCAGATTCTCTCGTCATTAACCATTTTCTCTGTTTGGCTATAATTGTCGATCAATAGCCATGAAATAACAGTTGTCAGGGTTGACTTCTGACCTTAACTGCTGTTTGTGTTACAATAATAACTTGTGTCGGGCTTCCATACCGTGGCTCTTCATGAAGGACCACAGGTTTTAAACTGCGTACAAGAATGTAATCACCTGGCTGAAAATTGTGTATCGGCTTCTCACCCGTTGAGGGAAGGGATTCAATGACCTGCTTATTTATGAACAAAAGAGAACAAATGTTTAACATTGTAAGGTCCTGACTGAGGCCAGGTCTCTGACTCACTCTAGAGGGAGTGGGATGGCTACAGTCAGGTCCTTACATTCACTAGGTTGGTGTGGATCATTGTTTGTGTATGTGCGTTTGTGTTCGGCACTAGATGCCAGCTCACGGTATTGTACGTTTGTAGTTTTTTTCAGTTTATTCTTAAATAAACTATGTTTGCACCGACCTCTCGCTCTGCACCTCGTTCCTTCACCACTCACCGTGACAGAATGATCCACCACCATGGGAACCCGCAGCGAGGAGGATTATCGGTCGTTGGGCACTACGGGTTTCGCAGAGGAGCGTGGACAGCACCGGCGTCGTCAGAGGAGACGTCGGGGAGATAGGAGTGTGGAGATCGCACAGCCACTGGTGGTGGGGAGCATCTGGGGGCTCTCGACGCCTGCGTGGGAAGAGGAGCCCGTGGCTGGACCAGCGGGGGGGCTTGGGACAGAGCCCCTAACATCGGAGTTTGAGGAGAGGAAGGACCGACCGTGGACAGCCCGAAGGTCCCTCATATTGACGGTGTGGGGGGGGGGGGGGGTCCTTGGGACGCGAGGGACACGGAGGAGGAGGAGCGGCTGAGGAGGTATTTCGGGTGGGCTGAGGAGGACAACGAAAGGATGCGTTCGGTCTCCGGCCCCAGTACCAGATCTCCAGCGCGCTCCAGGCCTATCCGACCTGCGCGCCTCTTCAGCCCGGTACGTCCAGCAACAGCTTCCCGCACCGGAGATCCAGTGTGTATTCCCAGCCCAGGGACCCCAGTACCGACTCCACGCGAACAATCGTCGGTTAGCCACCCCAGGATGGACGGCCGATAACCGGAAGACGCCGGAGGGTTTCTTCGATCGGTTGAAGGAGGAACAGGCGAAGTGGTGGAGAGCCTGGGTGGCCCTTCCTCCAGCAACCGAGCCCAACCCTCACGTTGGGCGGAGAAGAGAGAGTTTTGAGGCCAGATTGGCGATCTGGAAGAAGCATCTGGCTCACCTCTTTCCCAATGAGAAGAAGGAGGAAGAGCCGGAGTGTGTGTTTAAGACTTTTTTGGTTACTACATGATTCCATATGTGTTACTTCATAGTTTTGATGTCTTCACTATTATTCTACAATGTAGAAAACAGTAAAAATAAAGAAAAACCGTTGAATGAGTAGGTTTTTCCAAACTTTTGATTGGTACTGTACATACACACACATGCATGTGCACCCACACGGACATGATTAAACACACACACACAGAGACAAACACAAGCACGCACACAGGCACGCTCACTCACGCTCTTCTTTTTTCCTTTGGGATCTCTTGTAGTCCAGTATGACTTCCCTCTAGGTATCACAGGTCTGTGTTTTGTATATGGCTGGCCATGGGTCTGGAGATGGTAAAATAGGCCAATCTGTGTCACAGTGGGACGGTGATGAGTCATCTTGTGGCCAGAGCTTGTTGTTACGGGCACTGACACACACACACACACACACACACACACACACACACACACACACACACTCACACACACACACACACACACACACACACACACACACACACACACACACACACACACACACACACACACACACATACACATACACAGGTGATGGAGATTTCATCTGTCAGCCAGTCCGGTTCAGGATCCACACAAAAAATTGTCCAAGGCTTTCACAGAGCACTGCAAAAAAAACACCTAGCAGCAAAGTCATCTTTTAACACATGGACAGAAAGAAAATCAATCCACTCATTGACTTACTATCCCCTTCAAATCCAACTTTGAGCCATATTCATGACTGTGGTGTGTGTGTCTATCTATGTGTGTGTATATGTGTGTGTGTTGCTGTTGCTGTGTTTGTGAGTCTGTGTGTGTGTGTGTGTGTGTGTGTGTGTGTGTGCACCCTCTGGATGTGTCAGAGAGTGACATGATGTAAATGAGTATCATTAAAGCCAGGTGCCTCAGGCTTACCCGGGGCCAAACCTCTCTCTACGTGATCAACAACTTACTACCTATTACCTTTTATCCCCCCACATCTCACCCCATGACTCACCTCATTCACCCAACCACACAGTGACTGCCTCTTCTTATCTCTCTCTGTCCTCCTCCCTCTGTCTCACCTCTCTCCCCCCTCTTCCCAAACAAACACAAGCCCCGTTTCTAGTTTTAATTGTCCCCTAAGTGGCCCCTGTGCTGTCGGTTTATTATGTAGCCTCTCTTTGCCAGGGAGCTGATAACCTCTAAAGCAGTGTCCCAAATTGCACTCTATTGCCTTATAAGGCACTACTTCTGACCAGAGCCGGATGGGCCCTGTTCAAAAGTAATGCACTATATAGGGAACATGGTGCCATTTGGGACGCAGACCTCTATCGCTGTTAGCAATTAAACCAGCACAACTACCGCTCGGAGTGAAGAATAAGAGAGAGGAGGGAGAGGAGGATGGAGAGGGGAGGGAGAGGGAGGGGGGGAGAAGAAAGAGTGGAGGGGAGATAAAGGAGATAGAGAGGTGATAAAAAGGAAAGACAGAGGAAGAGAGTGAGAGTGGAGAGAAAATTATAGATTGAGAAGATAGATAAATAGAGGGGTCATTCCACGAAATGAGTCCATTTCTGTGGACCATCACTGGAGGATCTGGGCTGTGGACCGTCGCTGGAGGCTCCGGGCTGTGGAGAACTTGGTGAAAAAAACCTGTTTGATTTCATCTCATTTTAACATTCTGCCATGAAGAGCACATGTTCAACTTGATAAAAAACATGCTTTCCCACGTGGTAAATAAACAAAAATACTACAGTAAGTGCTTACTGAGTGCCAAATAAAGTAACATGGTTGACAATTTCATCCTCAACCAGCCATAAATACTCTTGGGGCAGAGGGAATGGAAGCTTGATGTGTGCAACAAGGAGGGGCACTTGAATGCATGCTTCACAAAAGAAATGTAATTTTTTACGTGTCCATCTATGGGTAACAGGTTAACGTCTTATGCTCAGTTTTCCAACACAAAACACCAGAAAATTGCCAAAAAGAGTATAACCAGCTTACCTGTTTTTACACTATAATTTGACTATTAGACGTTCAATCTTTCTTTTGGAAAAAATACTTTAAAAATAAAAGTTTCACCATATTTAAATGAGAGTTCAGTTTACGTAACAGGGTTGACCTTAAAATGAGGGACAGGTTTTTTTTCCTTCCTTAAAATGAATCACTAATGACCTGAAATTAATAATAATCTTAGGAAATGACCAAATAACTAGGGCTTTACAATGATGGTGAAAACTTGGGGTTAAGTGGGATAAAATCTTCCTAGATGTCACAGAGTGCACAGAGGTGCTGAGTTTTGGCACTATAGCAAGTCTTTATTCATTGAATTTTCCATGTGGTCTAAATTAAATGGCACTTAATTTAATATAACACCCTTTTAAAATGCAATATTGGTGCACAACTTCTATATAAAATATCAAAAGGCAATCTTTTCGTGGAACGACCCAGAGAGTGCAAAGAGAGAGAGAGCAGAGAGAAAGAGAAAGAGAAGAGGGCAGGGAGAGAAGAGGAATGGCCGTGGGACATTTTTTTATGGTTATTCAAAGGGAAATCCATGCTAATGATTGGGACTGGTCATGCTGCTTGGTGATAAGGAAACAACCCTCAGAGGACACAAGGTGCCGAGGTGTGTGTGTGTTGTGTTTGTGTGAGACTCCAACTCAGTTACTGATAAGGCGAGTAGCCGGAACGGAGAATGGACAACGTGACACCAGTGTGTCTGCTACTGCAGGCCCATTAAGCCCTGGTCACAATTAAAGAATTGGCTATTGATTATGAACCAAGCAGCAGTGGACTGATGACAAAACGTTCACTAAAGATGTCCTCCCTACTTACTTATCGAAAACAGTAGTTCCAAAACACTCACTAAGCAACAGAGCTGTGTTCTAATACAGGTATACCTGTTGTCACATTCGAAGGTAAGACCCAGGCACAGACAACGTCGGAATAACAAATGTTTATTATCACAACAGGGGTAGCCAAAAGACAGGTCAGGGGCAAGCAGAGTTCGGTAATACAGAGTAGTGGGGTAAAGGTACAAGACGGTAGGCAGAGTTCGGTAATCCAGAGAAGTGGGGTAAAGGTACAAGACGGCAGGCAGAGTTCGCTAATCCAACAGAAGGTGTACAGCAGAGGGGCTAATAATACTAGAAATGGGGAAAGAGCCAATAAATCGGGGGGACAGTTTGCGAGATTCCACCCAGAGAGGCAGATCCCGGATGGATAATCAAACTTTCTGCCCGGGGTCCGGTGGCGGTCCGCCTGTCGTCGATACCTGGAGGTGGTCTTGAGAAGGGCCGACCGGGCTTCTCCTCCAGGTCCGACGACAGCGGGGGACAAACATCTGCTCGGGGAAGAGTGGGAGCTGATAGCCCAGAGAGCACTTGAAGGGTGAGAGCCCCGTGGCGGAGCAAGGAAGGGTGTTACGGGCGTACTCGACCCATACCAGCTGCTGACAGGTGTTGGGGTTGGGGAGACGAGGCAGCGAAGGGTCATCTCCAAGTCCTGGTTGGCTCGCTCCGACTGACCGTTGGACTAGGGATGAAAACCTGAGGACAGGCTGGCCGACGACCCAATCAGCATGCAGGACGCCTTCCATATCCGGGAAGAGAACTGGGGACCCCGTCGGACACCATGTCCACCGGGAGTCCATGGATCCGGAAGACGTGCTGCACCATGAGTTGGGCTGTCTCCTTGGCTGAGGGCAGTTTGGGGAGGGGAATGAAGTGGGCGGCCTTTGTCAGGATGGGCGTGTTGCCTTCTGAAGGGGGAGACCTGTGACGAAGTCCAGCGATATATGGGTTGGAGCTTGCAGAGGAGTCTTGCTTTGTGCACAGACCATGCAGGCTGCGACAAACACGGCCACATCCGGAACCATGGTAGCCCACCAAAAGCGTTGATGCACAAAGGCCAGGGTCTGGCGGGAACCAGGATGGCAGGCCAGCCTGGAGGAATGGGCCCACTCCAGGTCTGCTCCGCGTCAGGCACAAGATAGATAGATAGATAGATAGATAGATAGATAGATAGATAGATAGATAGATAGATAGATAGATAGATAGATAGATAGATAGATAGATAGATAGATAGATAGATAGATAGATAGATAGATAGATAGATAGATAGATAGATAGATAGATAGATAGATAGATAGATAGATAGATAGATAGATAGATAGATAGATAGACAAACATCCGGTTGTCTGGGCAGGCTCGGGGTCAGGGCAGACAGAGTTCGGTAATCCAGAGTAGTGGGGCAACGGTACAAGACGGCAGGCAGGCTCGGGGTCAGGGCAGGCAGGAAGGGTCAAAACTGAGAAAATCTAGGAGATAGTAACAATAGCAAGGCAGCAGCAAAGGGGAAAAACGCAGGTAGGCTTGAACAAGCAAAACAAACTGGCAACAGCCAAACATACAACACAGGTTAAAGTACCCAGGGGATAATGAGGAAGATGGGCGACACCTGGAGGGGGGTGGAGACAAGCACACAGACAGGTGAAACAGATCAGGGTGTGACACCTGTATTTGTTTTCTTTCAAATACTTTGAGCACCTGGATCAATCAAACACTTTGAGCGCCTGGATCAATCAAATACTTTGAGCGCAAGGCTCAATCAAGCGAAGCTCAAGTACTTGTTCTGCTTCTACCTTGGGAGCCATAGGCCATGTGGGCAGATGGGTTTGGCTTCTGTTCAAAGACTGAGTCAATCTGGTTAATTTACAGGCCCTAGTGTTATTGCGATAAAACAGCCTTGTGTTGGATAGATTAGGTTAAATCCAGCTGTGGCTCTCTCAGCTCTCACATGCCCTGCGTCCAAATGACTCTATTGAGGTACCCATCCAGCTGTTATAGGGGGCTGTTGACATTGTAAATATCGACACTACCCTTTTTACATTCAGATTTATGCCTACATTATAGTAATTTAGTGGCTCTTGTATCAAGAGCGACTTTGGTTTAAGATGCCCATTGTAACAATACAATCTTTGTCTGGTGTTGTTTTAATGATGATTACAAAAAGTTTTAAATGAGCAGCTATCAGGTGTTTAAATACGCAGAGGGAATGTTTTCTGTTTTTCTATGATAAAGATAATTACAGTGGGAAGGTGTGAGGGAAAACAGCTACAAAGTCTCATGTGGGAAGAGATCCACCATTTTGTGAGTTTGCTGAATAAATATGTTTACTCTAGTTTTCCTCCATGTGGTACTAGCTGCTGCCTGGCTGCAATGCTCCCCAGCCCTAGACTCAGCCTAGTGATAAACAAAGTATTGTGGTGGAGATCAAACGCTTTTATTTCTGTTGTTCCGGGAACAAGGAGCCTCTTTCTCTGATTCCTCCGGGAGTAGTGCTCCAGATTCCCATATCCCATATTTTTTTCCCACTTGTGGTCCTTTGAAATATTTAGTGATTTTAGATAGCTATCTCCCCACAATACAAACACATGCGCAGGTACACACACACACACACACCTGCACAAATGTTTTAGTGCTACATTTTCAAAGCATTAATCAGTCAACATGTGGACTTGGACAGGCCGTCCCCCAGACCAGACTACTTCTTGGACAGGCTTTCCGCGCCCCCCCCCCCCCCCCCCCCCTCCCCAAAAAAACCCATAAACCATCACCACCACAGCTCCCTCGGGTTCGTCTCTCTGCCTCCCGCTCTTCTCTCTGCTCCACTTTCATCTAAAGAGGTGAGGAGTGGGAACAGAGTTGCTGCCTTCAGATCATTAACTGCTTGCAGGCTTTTACAGGAAAGCCGATGGATCAGCTGTTATTGGGGGAAATGTCAGAGGGGCCAGACTGCAGTCACCCAAACACATTTTCAGAACAAACACTACAAGGTAAAGTTCAAAGCAAATTAAATCAAAAGAACATTGACCTCCCGCTGTTGTTGTTGAGAGACAGAAAGTGTTATGATGCAAAGTAATGTTAAACAAGAGTGAAACAACACTTGACCACGACAGATCAGCCTGACATGGCTGTTTGTTACAGTGTTATATACAGTACATCACAGAGACCCATTAACTTACTGTCTACAGCATGTTCTAAAAGTTCACAACAGGTAAAGGTCGATATGTTTGTTTGTTAAGTGTGTTATATACAAGCACCATCATAGGGACTCGTTAACTCAATGCCTCACACTTTTTACCGACAGCCTCCAAGAATAACCCTGCAATCAGTAGCAACACACAGTACATGAAAGCGGCCTGTTGTATTGGTAAACCTCATGCATGTCTTGTTATCCATGAAGACGAGACAGGGGAATAGACCAAGCAGATTGTCTGGGCGAGAGAGAGACAGAGAGAGGACGCCACAAACACCATCACACACCCCGAGACACAGAAACGTGTACACAGTTTTGACGTCAACAACTAGCAGCACTGCAATTCCACTCAATTGGCCTTCATTTCCTGGCCTGGTACCAGGGAAACCGTGTGTAGGCTATGCCAGCTGTATATACTGTAGCGTATACAGCTTGTGTCTGGTGAGATTTCATGTACTGTAAATTGTGACGACATGATGAATCCTTCTTTTCCCCAAATTTTTGCTGGGATCTATGCCTACGGTCAGTCAACATTGATATGATATGACACTAGCATGCTTTATTGCTACATTGAATCAGAGTATTTGCATCTTTTCCAGCCTCAGAGGCAGTAGTTTCAGTTTCCAAAACATATTCCTCTTCCTCTTCTTTCGTCACATTGACATTTTAGTAATTTAGCAGACGCTCTTATCCAGAGCGACTTAGAGTCAGTGCATTCATCATAAGATAGCTAGGTGGGACAACCACATACATTATCTTAGTCATAATAAGAAATATGTTCCTCAATGAAGTAGCTATCAGCAAAGTCAGTGCTAGTAGTGGAGGACATACATTATTTAACATACTATTTGAAGAGGTAGGGTTTCAGATGTTTTCAGAAGATGGGCAGGGACTCTGCTGTCCTAACTTCAGGGGGAGGTTGGTTCCACCATTAGGGTGCCAGTACAGAGAAGAGCTTTGACTGGGCTGAGCGTAGGAGTGGGAGGGCCAAGAAACCAGAGGTGGCAGAACGGAGCACTGGGGTTGTGGTGTAGGGTTTGAGCATAGCCTGAAGGTAGGGAGGGGCAGTTCCTCTTGCTGCTCCATAGGCAAGTACAATGGTCTTATAGTGGATGCTTTAACTGGAAGCGACCTCTGGAAAGGGAAGAAAAAGGGGAAAATCGAATAACACAACTTACAGAGTGTCTGGAAGAATGACATATTCAACATTGGAAGGTCAAGGTAGCTTCTCAGCCAGTAAACTGTGAATCGATTGTGATAGATTCGACTCTTGATTCAGTAATCAACTAAATGGTCCGTCAGGAGGAGGTTGCTCACCACCGGCTCAGCAGGAAGTGACATCACACTGTGATGTATTCAACCCTGACTTAAGTCTAACTTAAGAAGCACGTTTTCTCAAGTCCAGCTAAAGTAATGTCACACATTGGCATATTTAATCTTGACTTACCGTAAGTGGGAAGGTAGATCATGAAGTCTATCTAAAGACCAGACCATGTTATATACTTTAGGAAAACTGTACTCTCACAGCAACAGCACCAAAGATCATGTTACCCCAAATACAGCAGGTGGACATTGCATAAAATGTAACTAAAGGTTAGCTCTCTTCACAGGCAGTTACACACTCCAAATGATTCACACGTTGCTGTCTATTTAAAGCAGTAGTCGTGTGGTACTTAACTGTATCTAATGTGGTATTAGGTAAGCCATGTTCTCCGAAAACAGATAGATCCATTAAGTTAACAGCTCGACAGTCACAGGGAACATTTCTTTAAAAACAAAATCTGATTACATCGTTATGATAAACAGGAGGAGAGAGTAACAGAAGGAGAGGGAGAGAAAGAAGAAGAAGGTCATGAAGAAGAGGAAGAAGAACAAGAACAAGAACAAGAAGAGACAGAGAGAAGTGAGAGAGAGAGAGAGAGAGAGAGAGAACTGAACAGAGAGTGAGAGAGCAATAAAGAGATGGAAAGCTGAGCGCTTGGGATAACGATTGCTTCTGTAAGTCAGAGGCATTCCGTTGTTGTCCTCTCCATTGTTTGTCCTAGCAGCTCTCCTCTCTTCTCTGATCTGCCATGGCCCTGTGGTCTGTCTCAGTCTCTATCACAATGAAGACAGACGAGCTGCTCACTGCTCTGCCCTCTCCAAAGCTCTCTCCAAAGCTCTCACCTCTGTCTCCCTACAGGCTTTACAATGGCTCACTGTCACAGAGCTGCAGGAGCCTAAATGAAGACACACACCAAATGGACCTCTTTCACACTCACACACACACGCACGCACATACAGACACAGACACACACAATCTTGCTGCTACCAACACACGCTTGGACACACCACTCACAAAAAAGCATGCGCGTTGTGTACGAAGCATGTCACAAATAACATTTTATTCTAAGATATTACTGGAGCCTATATACTGACAGTGTGACATTACTTCAACACAACAGAGTGGACTCGAGATGAAACACCAGTGACACATACATTCCACTCCCACTATCAATCATATTTAACTCTGATCACTATCAAGTGTTATTAATGCCTTAAATAATCAGGCTTTAATGAACTTAATGGCAATATAAAAGAGTATTGACACAGGCTTGTACAGCAGCGCAGTAGGCTTCAGTAGGCTGAAGAATGAGTCATATAGTTTTTCTGCCCTGGAGGACTCCTGACGGACACTATAAGACCGCCCCATTACTTTTGGTGCCACATACAGATGCAGGATCATAATTTGAGCCAGTTTTCAAAAGCAGGAAAATAATCCTGCAGCAACAGAAAATGTGAATTATTATGTGGATTATAATTAATGGACATTTTTGTAGGGGTTAATACATTTTTCGAAAGTGGAAATGACAAACTTCAGAAGCTTTTTGAAACCTCAAATGCACTACACAATTTACTTTAATTGAAATAAGATCCTACATCTGTACTAACACCACTGAGTTTTGGAGTGTGTCCTAAATGACACCCTATTCCCTTTGGGACTTGGTCAAACGTAGTGCACTTCATAGGGAATACAGAGGAAATATTGAAACGCCTGTTGTAGATGTAAGGAGGTTTAATAGAGTTAAAAGGAAGCCTATTTATTTATACTCAAATGTCAAACTAATCTGTAAGAATTTGCTAGTGAGGAAAAATTACTGCATGCATCGGTCCTGTTCTCTTCTCCTCCACAGCTTTTCCTCATCTATCGTTCATTCTCTCGTTTCACAAACTCCTCACCATATGATATTTTGCTGACTGCAGTGGCCTTGGTAATAACATAATATCAACTGGACTTAAACCTCTCCCATAGGTGCACTATGCACTGAAAATCAATGTCTATAACAATGAAAAATTGCTACTTCTATTCTATTCTCAGAGTATTTCATGTAAGAGCGGCCCAGTGGCCATACAGTATATCAACAGCCATATACCAACATACTAACATTAATGCTAAGAATTATTATTATTACTGTGTGGACTGAGAGCAATGCTAGCCAAACTGAGGGCCAAAACCAGATAGTGAAGGGACAGATAAAAACCAAAGAGGCCTACCTCTTGAGAAAGAGGCCAAAAGTGTTTAGTTATATGGTGCTTTTTCAAATGCTTGAAGTGATTCACATTGTTTGGGAGCAACTTTGGTGATCCACTTCCAATATGTAGCACCCACCTGAGCACGAAAATGATTGCAAAATTAGAGGTAAGACATCATACCCTCTTCTCCCTCTTTTCTTTCATACAGATCTATTTTATAGCATACATCCTGACATAAAGACTGCAATAAAATAAAATTGCCATCAATTTGAAAATTAGAGCTGGCATTTCTCCCTGTGCTGTTCCTAAAAATGGGAGAAAAATGACAACCAGCCTCCAAGGGCCTCCCTCCAGCATTATTACTAGTTTTAACCAGTGTAGATGAAGGGGAGGAGATAGGTTCAAGAAGGATTTTTAAGCCTTGAGACAATTGCAACATGGATTGTGTTGGTGTGCCATTCAGAGGGTGAATGGTCAAGACAAAATATTGAAGTGCCTTTGAACGGAGTATGGTAGTAGGTGCCAGGCACACCGGTTTGTGTCAAGAACTGCAACGCTGCTTGGTTTTTCACGCTTAAGTTTCCTGTGTGTATCAAGAATGGTCCACCACCCAAATGACATCCAGCCAAATTGACACAACTGTGGGAAGGATTGGAGTCAACATGGACTAGGATCCCTGTAGAATGCTTTTGACACCTTGGGGTGCAACTCAATAATAGAATGGTGTTCCTAATGTTTTGTAGACACAGTGTAGTTGCTAAATAAAAGAAGAAGTTTGACTTGTGCTGTTTTTCTCCATGCTATTATTCATTACATAAAGGTGTGCTGTTTTTCTCCAGGCTGTTGTTCATTACATAAAGGTGTGCTATTTTTCTCCAGGCTATTTTTCATTACATAAAGTTGTGCTGTTTTTCTCCAGGCTTTTGTTCATTAAATAAAGGTGTGCTGTTTTTCTCCAGGCTAATGTTCATTACTTAAAGGTGTGCTGTTTTTCTCCAGGCTATTGTTCATTACATAAAGGTGTGCTGTTTTTCTCCAGGCTATTTTTCATTACATAAAGTTGTGCTGTTTTTCTCCAGGCTATAGTTCATTACATAAAGGTGCCAATGGGAACAAACACAGCATAGGGATTTCCACACAATAATCGAAGGCACCAAGACACAGGCACACATGCTGACGAGCCACCGTAGACTTAATCCGTTTCCATGGAAATAGCATGGCTAGATCATCTAAGCTTTTCTATATCATGTAAGTATAATATAGCCAGTACAACATGGCTTGTTTAGGTATTTAGGTGCAAGGTCAACCTCAAGCCACTAACTCTCTACACCTCCACTCCTCAGCTCTGGACTGGTTTAGTGACCTCCAGAACAAGGGCAATACAATAGCCAGGCTGCTCGACAACCTGTTTCACAACACAAACATCAACAACTTTCTTCAGCTAGAGTCAGAACATGACCTCTGCGTGACCTTTGTGAACCATGACTTTAGGGTGAAAACCAACATCCTGTAACCCTGAGGAGGTACAGAGCAATGTGACTCAGTACCGCCCCATCTCTCTCTCGCTCTCTCTCTCTCCCCTCTCTCTCTCTCTTCCTCCCCCCCCCCTCTCTCTCCCGTCTCTCTCACCCCCATATATCCTTCACTGCCCCATCTCTCTCGCTCTCTGCCTGCCCACATCTCTCTCTTTTGTTCTTGCTCTCTCACTCTCTCTCTGCCTACCCCATCTCTCTCTCTCTCTCTCCACCTCTCTCTTTGTCTTTCTCTCTCCATACTCCCTCTCTCCACTTCAAAGCCACTCATATTTCCCATAATGCAGCTGTGTTTGGGCTAATTAAGGATTGAACGCTCGGCTCTCGGCTCTCAAACTCCCCACATCCTGTATGTGAGCGGGACCAGACTATTCCCCAGTGTGTGTGTGTGTGTGTGTGTGTGTGTGTGTGTGTGTGTGTGTGTGTGTGTGTGTGTGTGTGTGTGTGTGTGTGTGTGTGTGTGTGTGTGCATTTGTAAATCAGAGATGGCGTATTAAAAATCATACATAGATAATAACCCAACCAAGATGGAAACCGGGGATCCGCCTCCAAACTCCACACTGATTAAAAACAGGCTCGGCTAATGAGAGAAACCACATGCACACACACAAACATACCAGATGAAAACACACACACACACGCACCCATTTTCAAACACAAACAAAGCACTTAACTGTAGAGACAACCAACGTGCTGCAACATAGCAGTTGTCTGACCAGAGTAAAAAGTACCACAGTGAAGCTCAACATCATTCAAAGCCTACAGGTGGAGAACTACATCTCCACTCTGACTACATCATCATCATCATCATCATCATCATCATCATCATCATCATCATCATCAGAGCCCCTGGCAGTGAGTCCTCATGTTATCTCCAATGACCTCTTCATTACATAGCTTAATGGCCCACTCACTTTTATTGGCCAATATCAAGGCTGAATGAAAGGTGGAAGCTAGGTGGTGGAGAGTGGTGATAAGAGCGTCTAGTGGCTGAAGCCTAGGGAAGGTACAGTAATAGAATAGTACAGACTGTTAATACAGTGTGCTGCCTGTAATTTAAATGGTACTCATCCAATCATTATGGCACACTGTAGAGGTTCCTTTGGTCACCTACTATTGTTCACTTCAGAATAGATCCATGCACAAATACATATTTTTCTACTGCATTTCTTAAAACACGACCTGTCGCCTGGGACTCCTGTCGCCTGGGACTCCTGTCGCCTGGGACTCCTGTCGTTTGGCGAGAGAGTGAGACACTGTGATTAAGAAGAGTAGGGAAAAGCTATATATAAGGGAACAGCTGGTAGTGTGTGTGTGTGTGTGTGTGTGTGTGTGTGTGTGTGTGTGTGTGTGTGTGTGTGTGTGTGTGTGTGTGTGTTTGTGTGTGTGTGTGTATGTATGTGTGTGTGTGTGTGTGTGTGAAAGTTACAGTGACAATTTCCAACACCACAATACTTGACAGCATATGTTCGCAGGCCAGATCATGTTGTGGGAATACTTTCCATATGGCACAGTATACATTTGCATGAATAACGCACATCAATCATACTGTTTCTATATATTATAATTTGTTAATAAGCTGGAAATAACTTTAGTGCGTTGCCTGAATCTTCACACTCCTAGCACTAATTCGTTAGAGTAAAATTTGATTTGTTTCATTACAATGTTAATTAAAATAAGGGCGTTTTCACATTAAATTTGGCTCCTTACTTCGGTTTCATGGAGCGTTTGTGAGAATTCTACAAAATTCAATAATAAGTCCTGAAAATACTAGTTTCAGGGTGCGATTTCGAGACACACAATCTTCATGACATCAGCAAGCAAGGTTGTTTATGTGATATTGTGAGGGGTGAGAAGTGAGTGATGAGGCAAAATTGAAAAGGAGATGAAGTTTTAACAAGGGAACGAATGACATTTAATAATACTACAGCAACACACAATAGACAATAACCCGCGAGGGTTGAAACAAAAAACACAGGGTTAAATAGTGACCCTGATGACCAATATGGAACAGGTGTGGGTCATCAGGGTGTTGCTACCATCTTCCCCCGACCGCCGGTTTAGAACGCCGGCGAGGATGATCGCTGGAGAGGAGGAGGGCCCGTCGTCCTGCGCGGGGCATTCGTTACAGTACCCCCCTCCCTAGGCGCGGCTCCTGACGTCGCCACTCGCCGGCGCCCTGGGCGACCCCGAGGGCGGGGGACTGGCCTGTCCGGACGGCGTGCAAGGAACTCCGTCGTGAGCGACGGATCGCAGATGTCTACCGCCCGGACCCAGCTGCGCTCCTCAGGGCCGTAACCTGCCCAGTCCACTAGGTACTGGACCCGATCCTGCCGTAGCCGAGAGTCCAGCACCTTCTCCACTCGATATGCCAGACCCCCGGCCACCTCCGTTGGGGGAGGAGGCGCCACTGCAGGTCCGGATCGCCCTAGTGGACCAGGAACCACCGGTCTGAGGAGAGAGACATGGAAAGAGGGAGACATGTTAGTATAGGATGGTGTAAGTCTCAACCTATAGGTGACCTCATTCACTCTCCGAAGGACCGTGAAAGGTCCCACATACCGGGGCTCTAGCTTGTGGCATGGCAAGCGGAGCTGGAGGTTCCTTGTGGACAGCCAGGCTTTATCCCCTGGTTGGAACACTGGAGCCTCACTCCGCCGTCTGTCGACGGCGGACCAGGCTCCCTCAGCCTTCCCAAACCACTCCTCCACCGTCTGGACCTCATTAGAACCCCTTGCCCAGGGGCACAGCCTGGGCTGATAGCCTAGCACCTGGAAAGGGGTTAGACCTGTAGAGGAATGGCGCAGGGAATTCTGAGCATATTCCGCCCAGGGGAGGAAACGGGTCCACTCACCTGGCTGTTCCATACAATAGGATCGAAGGAACCTCCCCAGTTCTTGGTTGGTGCGCTCCGCCTGCCCATTAGCCTGAGGGTGGTACCCGGATGTGAGACTGACCGCGACCCCCAGCTTGGACATGAATGCTTTCCACACCCGGGAAATGAACTGGGGACCTCGGTCAGACACGATGTCCTCCGGAAGTCCATACAATCGGAAGACCTGTTGAAATAGTACCTCAGCGAACTGGAGGGCAGAGGGGAGACCGGGTAGTGGGATGAATCTGACCATCTTGGAAAATCTATCCACTACCACGGCGATGGTGGTTTTCCCCTCTGCTGGCGGCAGATCTGTAACAAAATCTACCGCTATGTGTGTCCATGGCCGCTGAGGTACTGGTAGGGGCAGGAGTTTTCCTGTAGGAGCCGTTCTCGGCGCCTTTGACTGTGCGCACACAACACATGACAGTACATAGTGTCGCACAGTCCTCCCCATGCCAGGCCACCAATATTTCTCCCGGAGCGCTTCCAGGGTCCGACTGATACCTGGGTGTCCGGTGGCTGGTGTGGTGTGCACCCAGGTTACCAGTCTTCCCCGCACTCTCCGAGGTATGTCTTACCCGGGGGGCATGTTGTAGGGGTAGGATCCCGTCTCCCCGCCCGTAGAATCTCAGCATCTATGTCCCAGGAGACGGGTCCTACGATGCATGCTGGAGGCAGGATGGGCACCTCCTGCCTCGCTTCTGCCCCCCGGTCGTGGATGCGGGAGAGTGCGTCCGCCCTGCCATTCTTAGTTCCTGGGCGATAGGTCAGGGTGAACTGAAAGCGCTCAAAAAACAAAGTCCAGCGGGCCTGTCTGGGGTTAAGGCGCCGGGCTGCCCTGACGTATTCCAGGTTCCGATGATCCGTCAGGACAGTGAACGGCTCAAGAGCCCCCTCTAGCCAATGTCTCCACTCCTCCAACGCCAACTTCACCGCCAGTAGTTCTCGGTCACCCACGTCGTAGTTCCTCTCCGCAGCGCTTAACTTCCTGGAGTAATAAGCACAGGGGTATAGCAGGGGAGGGTTCCCCTGCAGCTGGGAGAGGACCGCCCCTACCCCGACCTCCGACGCGTCGACCTCGACCGTGAAGGGCTTGAGCGGGTCCGGGTGGCGTAGTAGTGGCGCAGTGGTGAATCGGCCCTTCAGGTCGATGAATGCCTTCTCCGCCGTCGGGGTCCAGGTGAGGCGTTGAGGGTTTCCTTTCAACAACGACCTGAGTGGCGCAGCGATGGAACTATAGCCCTTGATGAACCGGCGGTAAAAGTTGACGAATCCGAGGAAACTCTGTAGTTCCTTGATGTTTTTGGGGACTGGCCATGACTTTACTGCCTCCACCTTTAGCTCCTCCATCTTCACCCCCTCCGGAGCTATACGATACCCGAGGAAAGAGACGGCCGTCTGGTGAAAGGCGCATTTTTCCTCCTTCACATACAGTTTATTCTGTAACAGTCGTTGGAGGACAGCACGAACGTGGGTCATGTGTTCTGAGAATGTCGAGGAGTACACTAGTATGTCATCAATATATACTACTACATACCTCCCCGACATCTCTCGAAATACCTCATTCAGAAACGACTGGAATACCGCTGGGGCATTAGCGAGTCCGTATGGCATCACGAGGTATTCATAGTGACCGGACGCCGTGCTAAATGCGGTCTTCCACTCGTCTCCCTCCTTGATTCGTATGAGGTCATAAGCGCTCCGGAGGTCTAACTTTGTGAAGAATCACGCTCCCCGTAGCTGCCCTATGGCCGCAGGAACGAGGGGCATTGGATATCGATACTTCGTCATCACCTCATTCAAACCTCGATAATCAATGCACGGCCTCAAACCCCCGTCCCTCTTCTTCACAAAGAAGAAACTGGCAGAAGCAGGGGATGTGGAGTGGCGAATATGCCCCTGCTCCAGCGCCTCTCGGACATACGTCTCCATATAATCCGTTTCGGCCATAGAGAGCGGATAGATGCGTTTACGGGGAGGCGTGCCACCTGGCATGAGGTCAATGGCGCAGTCCCACTCTCGGTGGGGAGGGAGACATTTGGCCTCTTCTCTAGATAACACTCCGCATAGTTCTTTGTATTCTGGCGGAATGTTCCCCTTGAGGGCGCTCTCAGGACTCTCCACTGATGTTGCCCCTACCGTAGGTGTAATACAGGTCCTCCTACATTTTTCCGACCATCCCAGAATCCTTTGTGCGCTCCAGCTGATGTTTGGGTTATGTTGCTGGAGCCAAGGAAGTCCCAAGATGATCGGATGTATGGAGGATGAGATCACCAACAATTCCAGTCTCTCTCGATGGCAGCCGTGAATAGTGAGAGTGACTGGACGGGTCACGTGAGTAATGGAACCGGACCCCACCGGTCGACCATCCAGAGCATGAACCGGCATTGAGGACCTCAACCGGCGCAACGGCAGCCGAAGAGAGTCAATCAGAGTCCGGTCAATGAAACTCCCCGCAGCCCCGGAGTCAATCAGGGCTGTAGACACATAATTAGGGAAGTTACCGGAGAGCACAACTGAGCAACAGAAAGGACTAGCGATGTTTACAGTATTAGGTACACTTACTGTGCCCATCTGAACCCCCCGGCCACTTACCCTTTTTCTGCGTCCCATCGGAAGAGAGGGGCAAGATCTTCTCACATGCCCTCTCTCTCCGCAGTACAGACACAGTCCCTGACGACTCCGTCTCTCTCTCTCCTCTGCGGAGAGCCTCGTAATTCCCACCTCCATTGGCTCATGTTCCGGCTCCAATCGCGGAAGAGGGAGATGCGCGCGGCGCGCCAGCTGTTCACGGTCCCGGAGTTGGCCGTCGATGTCAATGGCCCGGGCGATGTAGGCGTCCAGCGTCATGGATTGGCTTACACAAGCCAGCTCCATTCGGACCTCCACCCGCAGCCCTCTACGGAAAGCTGTCCGAAGAGCCGGCTCGTTCCACCCACTGGCCGCCGCCATCGTCCGGAAAGACAGCGCATACTCCGCGGCCGTGCCCCTTCCTTGTTCCAGGCGCATCATCCGCTCGCCCGCATCTCTCCCCTCCGCGGGATGGTCAAAAACAGCTCGGAACTCACCAAATAATGCGGCAATTGACCGTAACAGCTCGCTGTCCCTCTCCCACAGTGCCGTCGCCCAGCTGAGTGCACGACCCATGAGGAGCGTGATCATCGTGCGCACCTTCTCCCGATCCGACATTGGCAAGTCGCCCAGATACTACTCACATTGGAGAAGGAACCCACGACAATCCTCCGGATTGCCATTGTACTTCTCTGGGCTGGCTCTCCGGAGTTCTCCTC
Source organism: Thymallus thymallus (assembly GCA_023634145.1). Classification (NCBI taxonomy): domain Eukaryota; kingdom Metazoa; phylum Chordata; class Actinopteri; order Salmoniformes; family Salmonidae; genus Thymallus; species Thymallus thymallus. The sequence goes on along the minus strand of CM042403.1, from coordinate 14,201,055 downwards.
CCGAGACGTGACGAGACTCGACACGACCAGGTGCTGGGGACGCTGTGGCTCCAACTGGATCCACCGGGTGTTCCCCGCCCGGTCGTGCAGCCATGTGGGACATCAGACCACCGAGGGCAGTGACCAGATTGGAAACCTGTTCCTCCATGGCTCTGAGTCTCTCCTCTAGCTCTGGTGCCCGACCAGGCGACCCAGCTCCCTCGCCGCGCCCGTCCATGGAGACCTAGGGTAGAGTGTGGGATGAAAAAAGGACAAAAAGGAGTTAGGAACAACAGTGCTACGAAGACAGGTAAGTGAGAACAAACAAAATAATAATAGGTGCCTCTGGTGCACGGCGGGTTATTCTGTGATATTGCGAGGGGTGAGAAGTGAGTGATGAGGCAAAATTGAAAAGGAGATGAAGTTTTAACAAGGGAACGAATGACATTTAATAATACTACAGTAACACACAATATACAATAACCCGCGAGGGTTGAAACAAAAAACACAGGGTTAAATAGTGATGTTGCTACCATCTTCCCCCGACCGCCGGTTTAGAACGCCGGCGAGGATGATCGCTGGAGAGGAGGAGGGCCCGTCGTCCTGCGCGGAGCATTCGTTACAGTTTACACTGGGCAAAAAGTTCCATGCGACTCGAGCCGCTACTCACACAGGTCCAGGATTAGTTCCCAACAATGTTGTGAAGCTCTAGTTTTCAACAATAAACACTTAAACAACAAAGCAGAGATCATGGGCATCTGGAACAAAGAAAAAGCCATATCTTCCTCTGTCCAGTGTCTGTGTTATTTATCATAATCTTTTTTTATTTTTATTGGCCAGTCTGAGATATGGATTTTTCTTTGCAAATCTGCCTAGAAGGCCAGCATCCCGGAGTCGCCTCTTCACTGTTGACATCGACCCTGTTGTTTTGAGGCTCCTATTTAATGAAGCTGCCAGTTGAGGACTTGTGAGGCGTCTGTTTCTCAAACTAGACACTCTAATGTACTTGTCCTCTTGCTCAGTTGTGCACCGGGGCCTCCCACTCCTCTTTCTATTCTGGTTAGAGCCAGTTTGCGCTATTCTGTGAAGGGAGTAGTACACAGCTGTCATCAAGGCAATCGGTGGCTATTTGAAGAATCTCAAATATAAAATATATTTTGATTTGTTTAACACTTTTTTGGTTACTACATGATTCCATATGTGTTATGTCATAGTTTTGATGTCTTCACTTTTATTCTGCAATATTCTACACTTTTATTCTACAATAAAGAAAAACCCTTGAGTGAGTAATATTCCAAACTTTTGGCCCCCAGTGTATAGTGTACATACTGTATACATGAGCGCACACACACATACACGCACACACACTTGTCACCATCTCCCTCATTCAGTCACTCTGAGGAGACTTCTGCTTCATGAAAATGAATCACCGGCATCAAAGGTGTCATCCCAACCCCATATCTCTTAATTTACTCTCCTGTCTACCAGGAGAGCATGCACACACACACACACACATACACACACACATAAACAAACACATTCAGACACACACACACACACACTCACACACACAGCAGTAAGGCACAAGCTCCCTAGAGTCACAGCGGTACAGAACCCTACACAAACACATGAACATACATAGTCACAGTGAAACAGAATGAAAACAAGAGCAATAGCGAGGGAGAGAGAGGGAGAGTAGAGGATAGAAAGAGAGGGAGAGAGATAGATAGAGAGTATAGTCCAGAGAGAACAATAGCAATAGAATACTGCAGTGTGACAGGTACTGCGGCAGCGTCAGGAGAAGCACACACACACACACACACACACACACTTCAGTAAAATAACAGTTGTTAAAATACACACGGTTGTTTGTGTCTGACACACTGTGTACACATTGTTAAAAAAGACAACATATCCATTTAGCTCTATAAGCCTGCGATGATTGTACAATATCCTCTGTCACTTAATCTAAAAACATGCCTACAGTATATGAATAACCCGACTCTGATGATTTATGGTTGATGAGAAGCATATTTATTTGTTGATAATATTATGGGTTAGAAATGTCCTCTTGATTGTTGCTGGTCACCTGTAAAAAAAAAAAAAACATGTAGAAAGAGTTTGGAGCGTCGGCATATGGTTTGGCGATCAAACCTATTGTTGTGCGTCTCCTGGTGAACTGTTACTCTTCTTAACATGAACAGTGCATTTGGAAAGTATTTAGACCCCTTGACTTTTTCCATATTTTGTTACGTTACAACCTTAATCCAAAATGTATTAAATTACTTTTTTCCCTCATCAATCTACACAAAATACCCCATGATGACAAAGCGAAAAAAAAACAGAAATACCTTATTTACATAAGAATTCCGACTCTTTGCTATGAGACTTGAAATTGAGCTCAGGTGCATCCTGCTTCCATTGATCATCCTTGAGATTGATTGGTCCACCTGTGGTAAATTCAATTGATTGGACATGATTTGGAAAGACACACCTGTCTATATTAGGTCCCACATTTGACAGTGCATGTCAGAGCAAAAGCCAATTAGCTCTCACAGTCTCACTGAGGTCGAAGGAATTGTCCGTAAAGCTCCGAGACAGGATTGTGTCAAGGCACAGATCTGGGGAAGGGTACCAAAAAATTTCTGCAGCATTGAAGGTCACCAAGAACACAGTGGCCTCCATCATTCTAAAATGGAAGTTTGTAACCAGACACTTCCTAGATCTGGCTGCCCGGCCAAATTGAGCAATCGGGGCAGAAGGGCCTTGGTCAGGGAGGTGACCAAGAACCAGATCGTCACTCTGACAGAGCTCCCGAGTTCCTCTGTGGAAATGGGAGAACTTCCAGAAGGACAACCATCTCTGCAGCCCTCCACCAATCAGGCCTTTTTGGTAGATTGGCCAGACAGTAGCCACTCCTCAGTAAAAGGCACATGACAGCACACTTGGAGTTTGCCAAAAGGCACCTAAATGATGCAGAGCATGAGAAACCAAGATTGAACTCTTTGGCCTGAATGCCAAGCGTAAAGTCTGGAGGAAACCTAGCACCATCCTACAGTGAAGCATGCTGGTGGCAGCATCATGCTGTGGGGATGTTTTTCAGCGGCAGGGACTGGGAGACTAGTCAGTATCGAGGCAAAGATGGAGCAAAGTACAGAGAGATCCTTGATGAAAGCCCGCTCTAGAGTGCTCAGAACCTTCCAACAGGACAACAACCCTAAGCACACAGCCAAGACAACACAGGAGTGGCTTCGGGAAAACTCTCTGAATGTCCTTGATTGGCCCAGACAGAGCTCGGACTTGAAACAGATCGAACATCTCTGGAGAGACCTGGAAAAAGCTGTGCAGTGACAGAGCTTGAGAGGATCTGCAGAGAAGAATGGGAGATACTCCCCGAATACAGTTGTGCCAAGCTTTTAGCGTCATACCCAAGAAGACTTGAGGCTGTAATTGCTGCCAAAGGTGCTTCAACAAAGTACTGAGTAAAGGGTCTGAATACTTATGTATTTTTATATGTATTTTTATATATATATATATATATATATATATATATATATATATATATATATATATACATTTGTAAAAAACATTTGTTTCTGCTTTGTCATTGTGGGGTATTGTGTCTACATTGATGAGGGGGGCTGTATGTAACGATCAACAGTTCCAACTATGATGTAAACAGTTTTGTTAACGTCATGTAGGTTTGGGTTTCGTCAGGGCCATGTGGATGCTTGTGGTGGATGTGTGTAAGCATCTGCCTCTGAATCCAGAGGTTGTGAGTTCGATTACAGCGGTAGAAATCTATTTTTGTTTTAAGCTTATCCAAACCTTAACCCTTACCTTAACCATTCAGAGGTCATGCCTAACCTTATGATTTTGGTAGTTAATGCCTAAAATTTACCTTAAACACTCTGAAATTGGACATTTGCAACAACTTAGAAATTTGACGTTTAAGAAACATTGATGAACGTCTAATTCTGACGTGAGACTGTGAGAGTTAGTTGAAAGGATTACCACCTATCCATCCTTTATTGAAGAGGGTTCTGTTCAGAGAATTGACAGGCGAATGGAGGGTGTTCAAGCGCATGTTTTTTCATTGATGGGTAGTGTGGTTGTACATGTTTATATCCCTGGTTGGTATTTATGCTTAGAGCATGTGAGCACCGTTTTTTAAGTGTGTGCTCATGGTAATATATATGTTTATGACCTGGGCCCAGGTTTTCCAAAACCTTTGTGGGAGCGTCACTAATTCTCCCAGCTGTTTCTCAAAACCATTGTTGCTAAAGTTGCTCTTGAAAATGCTCGTTATTTAACGACTGCGTCAGACCACTCGTACATCGTTAGATGCATTTTGCGCTTTACATCTCCGCCAAATCAATACGTTTATCTGTTTATCTTTCTGGGACTGCTCATAACTTCAGAAGGAATGTGACAGTCACTACAAATACAAAGTTGCCCATTTCTTTGCATAACAAGGGAAGAATATATGACTGTATTAAAAGATAAATACAGTATAGGCTACATAGAGCTATATATTTAAATGACATGGAAATCAATTTCATGTTAATTCAATTTAGTATTATCTAGCTATTTGCACGCTACTGTCTGTAACTATTGCCTCAATATATTTCATGATGTGTACGCGCGCAATTGCGTACCAAATCTTGACTTAGTGCATTATTACAGGGTAAGCATTAGAATAAGCCACCTCAAAATCTGTAACCTTAGGTGATAATATCTCTCTAGGAGCTGATCCGTCGTCAGTATTGTGGAACAATTCTAATGTTAAAGGTAAGATTGGAAACGGAGAACGCTGATCCGAGAGCAGTGGTGCCTTTCTTCAGATCTTGTTTTTTACGTGTTTTTCGGGAAACCCATGTTACATCTTAGTTGTAGGAAAGATGCATCTTGAAAACACTCACAAGCCTAAGTTCCATCGTTATCAGGAAACCGGGCCCTGAACATGTGAGCATTGTATTTATTGACTTTTCAATGTTAATTGATAATTGTGCCATGTATTCTTCTCATTGGTCATATGCATGATGGGTAGTCCTATTTAAGCACCTGTCATTACCTTGTTTGCCAGACAGCGACACACAGACAGGGTAAGATTGGCATGTGGCCGGGTACAGACATAGTTAAAGTCTGTGTTTTTCATTGAGTGATCGCTATGTTAATTTGATCCAGTTCAGCTAATGTCCTTGCTCTAAAGCCAGTTCTTTTTATTTTGTTTGTAAATATATTGTAGCGTCGCCGGCTATTATTATCTTCACTTGCAAATAAAAAGCTCTTGGCAAGAAAAATCAGTTCTGCATTGTTGCCTCCTCACTGTAAAATCCTACCACTGGGTATTTCTCACAGAGCCGGAAAAATTCAACCATGTCCACAACCTTTTCCACAGAGGGGGTTGAGAGAGAGAGCAAGAGAGAGAGCGAGAGGGGAGGGGGGAGAGAGAGGAGTTATTGATTTCTCCCCTACAGGTGGATTAAGAATTAGGTTTACCTTTCCTGGGAGACGAGCTGTGGTGATGGCTGCTGCAGTGTAAATATGAAACCTGTGTGTGTGTGTGTGTGTGTGTGTGATGGCTGACTGGGAGACTGGCTGTGACATTTTAGTGCTCTGTCTGTCTGTCTCCTCCTGACATTTGAAGTGTATAACAAACAATGCCCAATCAGCATGGATGGCAGTCAGGGAGCCCAGGTCTAGACACTATCTCTACCTCTCTGGAGAGGGGCTTAGGTGGGGGTGCATATCCTTCTTTCTTCATATTTCTTTCTTAATTTTATTTACATTTCTTAGTTTCTCTCTTTTTCTCTCTTATCCTTTCTCCTTCTCTCTCTGATTATTTCTCCATCCTTAGGGCAGCGCACAATTGGCCCAGCGTCGTCCGAGTTTGGCTTGTGTAGGCCGTCATTGTAAATAAGAATTTGTTCTTAACTCACTTGCCTAGTTAAATAAAGGTTACATTTTTAAAAAAATGTTATCCTCCCCTTTCCCCTCTATTTTACCCCTAACCACCCTCTCAAATAAATGTTGTATTTAATTTTTTTGTAAATGGAAAACATTTTTACCTCTTGTTCTTCCCAATTGGTAGTTACAGTCTTGTCCCATCGCTGCAACTCCCGTACGGACTAGGGAGAGGCGAAGGTTGAGAGCCATGCGTCCTCTGAAACACAACCGTGCCTAGCCGCACTGCTTCTTGATACAATGCACGCTTAACCCGGAAGCCAGCCGCACCTGGCCACCGTGTAAACGAGCATGCGCCCGGCCCGCCACAGGAGTCGTTAGAGCGTGATGGGACAAGGACATCCAGGCCGGCCAAACCCTCCCATACCCCGGATGATGCTGTGCCAATTGTGCGTCGCCTCATGGGTATCGGTATCGAACCAGGATCTGTAGTAATGCAGCTAGCACTGCGATGGGAGGCCCTTTGCTCTCTGTCAAACTGAATCAGCATGTGGACCATATTGAAAAAACATAACGAATTTGAGGGCCAGACATAGCCTATTATGTTTTTTTTTTTTTACGTATTAAAACAAAAGAAGATAAATAATATTTGTCCAGTCTTTGCTGCTATGCTTGCAGATGTGCATAATATGCTGCGACCCTAATCAAAAAGTATGTAACAGCTCCACATAACAGAAACGTAGGTTGTTGTAACATTTAAACTTAAAACATATTTTAAATGTTTTTGCCGTGCATGGATCACTGGTGCAGTTGAATGCAGCATTGCTTCTATGGTGCGCTCTTGTAGTCGTGTAGTTGAGTAGCTAGTCTAGGCTACTGCTCAAATGTTGCTGTAATAGGCCTACATGTTTCGCCTTTGCATGGTGTTTTGTTGCAGGCATAGTTTTTTGGTTATTCATTGTCAAGCTTTAAAACCCTTAGCCAGACTGAAACACTTTACTAGCCTAGCTAGGACTGTGGAATGTTTCTGTACACCAGTGGCGGTATAGGCGACATGGGCAGCCGCTCAGGGCGGCATCTTGCCGGGGGCGGCACGGCGCCCGCACTAAAAAAATTGGAATGGTGACATTTGCTTGATCGGTTTTCTATCGCTCATTTGCATGTCACGTCACCGTGTGGGACTGTGGGTCAATTAACCTTGTCGGAGTGGGCGCCCTGATTCAAGTTTGTGAGCTAGGCAGGCTACTGCCTGGGAAGGTCTCCCACTCAGAAGTAGGAGATGGGGAGGGGGGCGGGGGTAGGTTGACCTCAGGTCTCCCCACTGGAAGCCCGAGGTAGGGGGAGCGGAGGGAATCTATCAAATAGTGCACCTCTAACTTTGTACAGTACTAATGCATTAGTAAATGTTATGATTATTTATTTGTGTTGTTCCAAATGTCTGAATAAAGCCCAAGGCGACATACAAGCTAGAACCCCCACTGCTGTACACTTTACGTCCGCTGCATGCTGTAAACGTGTCACACGAAAGCAGCGCAGTGGAAGTTTAATTCACCGGTGCTAGCGCATCAGGCTGTAATTTCATAAAGTAGATGACTCAACTGTCTAATTTATTCTTGCTTGTGTGTCCTATTGTTCTCTAGGTGTAATATATACTTGCGTGTGAATCCTTTCTCTCATAACTTTTTGACAACCAAAGATGACATTTTCTGTAGGCTACAGCAATGGCCAGTTTGAACCGAAACTTGCCATGGACATTTAGCCAACAACACGTTTAAACTTTCAATCTGGTCAAATATTTGGTCAGTTCCATTAGTGATAATATGATACAATGCACTGGCTGGAGTGTGTAGGTGTGTGTGTGGGCCTCGGAAGAGGGGGGTGGGTGTGTATGGCAATGCACTGCCGTTTGGCGTGCAGCACGTTGGGAGAGCTTCCTGTGACTTGAAGTGCAGCGCATGGTGGGAGGCATGGAAGCAGTCCAAAATTAATTGACAAGCCAAATCATTGCGTGAGCTGGATAGAGATGTGTCACTGGCCAGATTCCGTCCACAGGCCTTGTGTTTGACAGTCCATACACACTTTTTCCCTCTCACCTGAATCATCATTAGGCTTCACTGGCTTGTTTCTCGGCATTACCTACAGAATAACAGTGACTTTTACACAATATCTATTTTCTTGTGTCCTCTACTGATATGAGTCGGACTCATCTGTGACTGTGTTGTTTTCAATGATTTGGAGCCCTCTACTCCTCCCAGTCTCCTCCCAGTCTCCTCGCTGTTGCTGCTTGCTTATTAATGCCTTGTATCCTATCCTGTCCTAACACGGCAATGGCAAGGGTTAGACTGCTGTACCTGTTATCTTTCCGGTCTGACTCTTTCCTCTTTATCTCTCTGATGATGGCTGAGGAAAATGAGACACACACGCCCGCACCCTTGGCCATCTGCCAGAACAACAGGCCAGGGAGGTCTCGGTAAAGAGCATGAAGGCCAAGCAATGTTCAGACATTGGAGTGAGGAAACAAATCAAAGAACCTCAGACAGTTCTCAAAGCTCAACTTGTTTAATAATACACCTGCCGCTCACCTGCAGACCATCTCCTTACATCTCATTCTATACTGTCGCACACAACATCTCATTGGTCCTACAGAACTAACTATACATTCTCATTGGTCAATAGGGAACATCAGTTCAGTCACATGACTTGTAGGGGTTGATTCAAATAGAACATGTGCTGCTGGCTGTGACCATCTTATCACCATCTTGTGACAATCCAACTGGATCCCTGTGATGATTTCTGCCACCAATGAGGCCATCTTGTGATCCAGGCTTCAACCTTATGGCCATTGATGCTACCACGACAACTGCTTTAAATGGCTATCCATCCATTAACCAAAGCACACCATGAGAACGCAGAATGAACCACTTCCTGAGAGAATGAAGAGTTAGCACAGTGCTTTGAGATGTGATGAGATGTGTAATACTGGTTAATATCTTTGTGTAAATATGTCTATAGAATATACTTGATATGTACAGTTGAAGTCAGAAGTTTACATAAACCTTAGCCAAATATGCGATCTGTCTCCTAGAGATGAACGTACTTTGGTGCGAAAAGTGCAAATCAATCCCAGAACAACAACAAAGGACCTTGTGAAGATGCTGGAGGAAACAGGTACAAAAGTATATATATCCACAGTAAAGCTAGTCATTTATCGACAGGAAGCTACTGCTCCAAAACCGCTACAGGAGGTCCTTCCTGCCGGCGGCTATTAGACGATATAATGCTTCACCGGGGTGCCGTGCCGTCAGCAACATAGATCTGGAACTGTTGGGGTGCTAGGACCTAGTTTAACAATTATACATCCATCCGTGAGTAACTCTGGTCCGTCAGCACTCATTCACTCAGGACCTATTTATTCATGCAGGTCTGTATATACATACTCATGTACAGTTGTTATATCATATCACATGCAATATTGCTAGTAATTCTTGGACCTAACTTACGTAGGCATTCACTCAGGAATGCATATTAGTGTCCTGTCAGTTGCACCTTTTCTCATTGCTTTTAGTATATCGAATGTGCAATAAGTGCAGTTGTCTGTAATTAAACCCTGCGCACTAAGGACTGTATTTTAAGGGAATTACTATTATTACCCCAAATTATATCATACACACATCTAGCTATTAAAGTATCTCTTCCTGTCATTTACCTGTACAGTTTGTGTAACCATGCAAGTATTCACTTATCTGTAAATATAACTGTATACTTACCTGTACAGCTAATTTAACCATGCAAAATGTTCACTTACCTGTTCATTTAGCCAGTCTGTCTATTAAGTAAACTATTATTACCCTCGCTCATATCATACACATTTTTAGCTACTGAAGTATTTCTCTGCCATCGACCTGTATAGTACTCCAGATATCTTGTATTTCTATACTTTTTCATACTGCCGCTCTATGTATCATGTACCGTGTATCTGTCTTTTGTGTACTTTCGTTGTGGCATTTTGCACCTGCCCTGTGTTTTGTTGTAGCTGCTTGACAAAGGAATTTCCCCCTCGGGGGATCAATAAAGTATCTATCTATCTATCTATCTATCTATCTATCTATCTATCTATCTATCTATCTATCTATCTATCTATCTATCTATCTATCTATCTATCTATCTATCTATCTATCTATCTATCTATCTATCTAAAAAAGCCAGACTACGGTTTGCAACTAAAATCCAAGATGGCGTAACAGTGTAGACGTGTATTTTGTTTTGTCCCGTCTCGTCTCGTGTAAATAGTTTGTAATTTGTCTTTCCATACATTTTTATTTGTTCCCGATTTACCCCTCCTGCAAGCCACCTACCCAACGTGAAACGGGTCAAATATCGGGTCAAATATCCGTGTTTTTCCACTATTTAACCGAATCGCAGTCAAAAGTTAGCCTGCTAGCTAGCTTGCTAACCTTCCATTGCTAACCACTGCTAGCGGTCTTCACCTCCGCTCTGGCTGTCCAGCCAGCTTTCAGTTCGGACAATATTGGCCAGTCTGCTCAGCGCGCTACCAACCCAGCGCTTATCGGACTGCGTTCCCTTCCACTTCACCGGATTTCCACTGAAAGTACCGGACCACCACACCGGATCATCACAGCTAGCTAGCTGCATTAGAGTGACCGACGTTTATAGCTAAGCTCCATTGTGTACATGCTTCCAATGCTAGCGTGAGCTAGGCTCATCTCCCGGACAGCCGACGTGTGCTAGCTACTCTCCCGGGCTCCAGTACCTTGTCAACCTACCTGGACCTTCCACTGTCGACACGGAACCCCACCGAGCCACCGTGACTGGTTTGCCGACGTAATTGTCCGACGTGGTCTCAACAGGGTTCTCCTCTGCGACGCCGCCGAAGATTCATCTGCTAGCCCAGCCTGCTAACACTCTGAACGCCGTGCCATTGAACTGATTCCCCGGCTCACCACTTTGCTTTTTCTTCGGATCCTACGCTTGCTCAGCTCCACAGCTGATGCCTGCAGGACTGTTTGGTTTTTATGGTATTTATTTCTGTTTAACTACCAGGCCTCAGGTCCTGTGTGTAGTACATCACTTTTTTCTAACTGACCCTCTTTGTCCATTCATCGCCATTACCCGTCGTTGTCTTAGCCCTCTTAATTAACTGTCTTTTTATTTATTTTATGTTCTGCCCCTTTCTTATTTCAATATGCCTTGTCTGTTGTTGTTTAGGTTAGCTATTATTGTTTTATTTCATTGTAGAGCCCCCAGTCCTGCACAACTGGCCTCTGATAGCTTTTTTGTCCCTCCCCCCACACATGCGGAGACCTTACCTGGCTTAACTGGTGTCTCCAGAGATGCAACCTCTCTCTTTATTACCCAACGCCTAGGTTTACCTCCACTGAACTCACATCCTTCTATATCCTTGACTATAAATTATGCCCTGAATCTATTCCACCACGCCCAGAAATCTGCTCCTTTTATTCTATGTACCCAACGTACTAGACGTCCAGTTCTTAAAGTCCTTAGTCGAATACTAATTCTATTACTCCTCTGTTCCTCTGGTGATGTAGAGGTAAACCCAGGTCCTGTAGCCCCCAGTACTACACCTATTCCCCAGGCGCTCTCATTTGTTGATTTCTGTAACCGTAAAAGCCTTGGTTTCATGCATGTTAACATTAGAAGCCTCCTCCCTAAGTTTGATTTATTCACAGCATTAGCACACTCCGCCAACCCGGATGTCCTAGCTGTGTCTGAATCCTGGCTTAGGAAGGCCACCAAAAATTCGGAAATTTCCATCCCCAACTACAACATTTCCCGTCAAGATAGAACTGCCAAAGGAGGTGGAGTTGCAATCTACTGCAGAGATAACCTGCAGAGTTCTGTCATACTGTCCAGGTCTGTGCCCAAACAGTTTGAGCTTCTACTCTTAAAAATCCACCTATCCAGAAATAAGTCTCTCACTGTTGCCGCCTGTTACAGACCCCCCTCAGCCCCCAGCTGTGCCCTGGACTCCATATGTGAATTGATTGCCCCCCATCTATCTTCTGAGTTTGTACTGTTAGGTGACTTAAACTGGGATATGCTTAACACCCCGGCTGTCTTTCAATCTAAGATAGATGCCCTCAATCTCACACAAATTATCAAGGAACCCACCAGGTACAACCCAAAATCCGTAAACATGGGTACCATTATTGATATCATCCTGACTAACTTGCCCTCCAAATACACCTCCTCTGTTTTCAACCAGGATCTCAGCGATCACTGCCTCATCGCCTGTGTTCGCAATGGGTCAGCGGCCAAACGACCACCCCTTATCACTGTCAAACGCTCCCTAAAACACTTTTGCGAGCAGGCCTTTCTATTCGATCTGGCCCAGGTATCCTGGAAGGATATTGACCTCATCCCGTCAGTAGAGGACGCCTGGTTGTTCTTTAAAAGTGCTTTCCTCACCATCCTAAATAAGCATGCCCCTTTCAAAAAACGTAGAACTAAGAATAGATATAGCCCTTGGTTCACCCCAGACTTGACTGCACTAGACCAACACAAAAACATCCTGTGGCGCACTGCATTAGCATCGAATTGCCCCCGCGATATGCAGCTATTCAGGGAAGTCAGGAACAAGTACACACAGTCAGTTAGAAAAGCAAAGGCCAGCTTTTTCAAACAGAAATTTGCTTCCTGTAGTACTAGCTCCAAAAAGTTCTGGGACACTGTAAAGTCCATGGAGAATAAGAGCACCTCCTCCCAGTTGCCCACTGCATTGAGGCTCGGAAACACTGTTACCACCGATAAATCCACGATTATTGAAAATTTCAATAAGCATTTTGCTACGGCTGGCCATGCTTTCCATCTGACTACCCCTATCCCGGTCAACAGCTCTGCACCCCCGGCAGCTACTTGCCCAAGCCCCCCCCGCTTCTCCTTCACCCAAATCCTGACAGCTGATGTTCTGAAAGAGCTGCTAAGTCTGGACCCCTACAAATCTGCTGGGCTAGATAATCTGGACCCTCTCTTTCTGAAATTATCAGCCAAAATTGTTGCAACACCTATCACTAGCTTGTTCAACCTCTCTTTCGTATCGTCTGAGATCCCTAGAGATTGGAAAGCTGCCGCGGTCATCCCCCTCTTCAAAGGAGGAGACACTCTAGACCCAAACTGTTATAGACCAATATCCATCCTGCCCTGCCTTTCTAAAGTTTTCGAAAGCCAAGTTAACAAACAGATAACTGACCACTTCGAATCCCACCGTACCTTCTCTGCCATGCAATCTGGTTTCCGAGCTGGTCATGGGTGCACCTCAGCTACGCTCAAGGTACTGAACGATATCATAACCGCCATCGATAAAAGACAGTACTGTGCAGCCGTTTTCATCGACCTGGCCAAGGCTTTCGACTCTGTCAATCACCGCATTCTTATTGGCAGACTCAACAGCCTTGGTTTCTCAAGTGACTGCCTTGCTTGGTTCTCTAACTACTTTGCAGACAGAGTTCAGTGTGTCAAATCGGAGGGCCTATTGTCCGATCCTCTGGCAGTCTCTATGGGGGTGCCACAGGGTTCAATTCTTGGGCCAACCCTTTTCTCTATATACATCAACGATGTTGCTCTCGCTGCTGGTGACTCTCTGATCCATCTCTATGCAGATGACACCATTCTGTATACATCTGGCCCCTCTTTGGATACTGTGTTTACTAACCTTCAATCAAGCTTCAATGCCATACAACACTCCTTCCGTGGCCTACAACTGCTCTTAAACGCTAGTAAAACTAAGTGCATGCTTTTCTATCGAACGCTGCCAGCACCCGCCCACCGGACTATCATCACTACTCTCGACGGATCCGAATTAGAATATGTGGACACCTACAAATACCTAGGCATCTGGTTAGACTATAAACTCAACTTCCAGACTCACATCAACCATCTCCAATCCAAAATTAAATCCAGAATTGGCTTCCTATTTCGCAACAGAGCCTCCTTCACTCATGCTGCCAAACATGCCCTTGTAAAACTGACTATCCTACCGATCCTTGATTTCGGCGATGTCATTTACAAACTAGCCTCCAACACTCTACTTAGCAAACTGGATGTAGTCTATCATAGTGCCATCCGTTTTGTCACCAAAGCCCCATACACTACCCACCACTGCGACCTGTATGCTCTCGTTGGCTGGCCTTCACTATATATTCGTCGCCAAATCCACTGGCTCCAGGTCATCTATAAGTCTTTATTAGGTAAATCCCCGCCCTATCTCAGCTCACTGGTCACCATAGCAACACCCACCCGTAGCATGCGCTCCAGCAGGTATATCTCACTGGTCACCCCCAAAGCCAACACCTCCTTTGGCCGCCATTCCTTCCAGTTCGCTGCTGCCAATGACTGGAACGAATTGCAAAAATCATTGAAGCTAGAGGTTCCTATCTCCCTCAATAACTTTAAGCATCAGCTGTCAAAGCTGCTTATCGATCACTGCACCTGTATATAGCCCTTCTGTAAATAGCCCACCCTACTACCTCATCCCCATATTTATTTTTGTTTATTTTCACTAATCTTGCACTCCAGTATCTCTATTTGCACATCATAATTTGCACATCCTTCATTCCTGTGTTAATGATGATAATTTCTGTAATTTATTTCTACTCTATAGTCTATTTATTGTCCTACCTCCCAACCTTACTGCATTTTTGCACTACATTTTGCACTCTGTTTATAGATTTTCTATTGTGTTTTTGACTGTTTGTTTAATGTGTAACTCTGTGTTTGTTTTTTGTCGCACTGCTTTGCTTTGTCTTGGCCAGGTCGCAGTTGCAAATGAGAACTTGTTCTCAACTGACCTACCTGGTTAAATAAAGGTGAAATAAAAATAAAAAAATAAAAAAAAAACTGCACATGGGGACAAAGATCCTACTCTTTGGAGAAATGTCCTCTGGTCTGATGAAACAAAAATAGAACTGTTTGGCCATAATGACCATTGTTATATTTGGAGGAAAAAGGGGGAAGCTTGCAAGCGGAAGAACACCATCCCAACCGTGAAGCACTAGGGTGGCAGTATCATGTTGTGGGGGTGCTTTGCTGCAAGAGGGACTGGTGCACTTCATAAATAGATGGCATCATGAGGAAGGAAAAATATATTGATATATTGAAGAACATCTCAAGACACCAGTCAGGAAGTTAAAGCTTGCTCGCAAATGGGTCTTCCAGAAGGACATTGACCCCAAGTATACTTCCAAAGTTTTGGCAAAATGGCTTAAGGACAACAAAGTCAAGGTATTGGAGTGGCCATCACAAAGCCCTGACCTCAATCCTATAGAAAATGTGTGGGCAGAACTGAAAAAGTGTGTGAGAGCAAGGAGGCCTACAAACCTGACTCAAATTCACTCAACTTATTGTGGGAATCTTGTGGAAGGCTACCTAAAACGTTTGACCCAAGTTAAACAATTGAATAGCAATGCTACCAAATACTAATTGAGTGTATGTAAACTTCTGGCCCACTGGGAACGTGATGAATGAAATAAAAGCTGAAATAAATCATTCTCTCTACTATAATTCAAAATGTTTCCCCCAATGTCGCGCTAATGCAGGCCCTACATAACATGTGCATCAGCAGATTAGCAAGAAATCTAATACCACATTATCCAAACAGGTTGTCGCATGGAAGCCTTTAGCCTACTGTATTTACTTTACACAAACAGTTCTGTAGCAATGAGGTTTCTAGTAGGCTATATACCCAATACTTTATCACTGAATATTGGCTATGCTTGAATTACCCTGCCAATGTTGTTCTTCTAAAACATTTGGTATAAGGTCACACAGGTAATAGATCATTACTTGTGATGCACAGCTGAGTGACATAATATATTTTTTGGACTGATGGCACCTGGTGGTCAGTCTGAGGGGAGGGAGAGAGCAGCAGTGAGGCTGCCTTCCACCCGACTTACCATCCCGCCGCTCTCCCGCCCTCTGCCGAGAAAAGGGTACACAGTCTTCCAGCTGATGGCGAAACTCAAGTCGCACTGCATTATTTCTGCGTCATGCACCAATTCATGTTGTTAATCGGATGTCTAGATAAAAATAAATTTTACTTGATTTGTAAAGAGACAAGCCGCTAATAATAACAACGCAAGCTTATCGAAAACACTTTGTAATACGGATTCATTGCAGCTGCAGTGCTGGTTTTAGCGTGAGTGGAAGTAGGGAGAAAGCAGATTTTATGGCTTATATGTACAAAGTAAATCATTTTCAAATCGATTTTGCTAAATGTAGGAGATATTCTGTCATTCGTTGGAGGTTATCTAGCAAGCTTAGCAACTTTAATAATTTGACTTTTGTTTGATTACAAAGTTTGTATGATTGGACAAAGCCATAGCCTATTCGGGTTGCAGTAGAAATGATATTGGCCAAGTTCCAACATCTCCAAATCATACAGCAAGTGAGGACATTTTTGTTACCGTAAAAGGTGAATCGAGGGCATTTTCCAGGCAGGGTTGTAGCACTCTTTTGCATGCACACAACTACAGTATGGCTCTGATGTATCAATGAAAAAATGTGTATACAGTTTGATAAATCACAATAATTAGTTGCATAGGCAAATCCTAGGATCTCCACGCATGCCAGAATTTAGTAAGACATTTTCGCACGCTTGATAAATTAGCCACAGGTCCTTTGAAAAAGACCATGGACATACTTCACTGTACTTGTGTGGAGCAAATCTGTCTCCACTAATTGTACTTCAAGATGAATGCGAGTGCTTGGCGGAACATTAAATTCCTTCCGCCATTCAATTATAATGTTGACTAGAGTGCTCAGCTTCTACAAGGAGGGTATGTGAGTTTCTATAATGTCATCATAACTCATGACTATCAATAAGTGCCTCCAGAACCTCTGCAATATTAAAGTTGATCTACCCCCTACATTTGTTTGATTTGATTAGACATTTCCTGGAAACGAAGGATAGCTGCATGATCTTACGCAAACAGACACACATCGATATGGATGGAAAATGTGTATACAGTAAATACCTATACTTGGTTGTGAAAACTTGTCTACTCATTACTTTACAGTCCAACTCTTCCATTTAGTACGGGAAAGAATACCAGTGGAAATCCTCAATCTTGCCAGAATGGCTATTTCTATTTCATTTGTATATACACTACCGTTCAAAAGTTTGGGGTCACTTAGAAATGTCCTTGTTTTTGAAAGAAAAGCACATTTTTGTCCATTAAAATAACATCAAATTGATCAGAAATACAGTGTAGACATTGTTAATGTTGTAAATGACTATTGTAGCTGGAATCTTTTTTTATATCTACATAGGCGTACAGAGACCCATTATCAGCAACCATCACTCCTGTGTTTTCCGATGGCACGTTGTGTTAGCTAATCTAAGTTTATGATTTTAAAAGGCTAATTGATCATTAGAAAACCCTTTTGCAATTATTTTACTACAGCTGAAAACTGTTGTGCTGATTAAAGAAGCAATGAAACTAGCCTTCTTTAGACTAGTTGAGTATCTGGAGCATCAGCATTTGTGGGTTCGATTACAGGCTCAAAATGGCCAGCTTCATTAAATAGTACCCGCAAAACACCAGTCTCAACGTCAACAGTGAAGTGGCAACTCCGGGATGCTGGCTTCCTAGGCAGAGTTGCAAAGAAAAAAGAAAAAGCCACTTTTTTTGTAAATATATACTAACACTTGCACTTGTTTTTGCTTTGTCACTATGGGGTATTGTTCGTAGTTTGATGAGAATTAAAAAATATATATATATATTTTGTATTTATTTAACCTTTATTTAACCAGCCAAGTCAGTAACAAAATGTGGAAAAAGTCAAGGGATTTGAATACTTTCCAAATGCACTGTATGTACAGATATGTTGCATTTCTCCAGGACTGATGGAAGGTTATTTATGTAAGTGCAGAACAGATGAGGTCCAAGCACACTCCCTTGTGGGAATCCATTCACCATTGGTACCTGGACTGACTGTGCTCTGCAGTTTGGTGTACTGACTCCTTCCCTGTATGTCTATAACAAGCCTATGATGTCAATTCAACCAGCTTTTCGCACTAGGAACACTAGTCCTCCACCTCATACTCAGTGGTGGAAAAAGTACTCAATTGCCATACTTGAGTAAAAATAAAGATACCCAGTAAAATACTACTTATGTAAAATTGTAAAACCCCAAAAGTAAATGTATAAAACATTCCAAATTCCTTATAATAAGCGAACCGGACGGCACAATTATTATTATTATTATTTTTATTGACGGGTAGCCAGGGGCACACTCCAACACTCAGACATAATTTACAAACAAAGCATTTGTGTTTAGTGAGTCCGCCAGATCAGAGGCAGTAGGGATGACCAGAGATGTTCTCTTGATAAGTGTGTGAATTGGTGTGCTTTTGGGTGTCAGGAAATGTACAGTTATTTTTTGTTTTTTAAACAACTAATTGACTGATGTTGGTTAAATTATTTGAATTCAATTTCGTTCCGGTTTTGAGCTTAATGCACACATTGCGCAGTTTCTCTAGAGATAAATCAGATCAAGTCAGACCCTACACCCAAACGAGGAAACTACATTCATCCACCTCTGGCCTGCTAGCCCCCCTACCTCTACAGTAGCACAGTTCCCGCTCAAACCTATTCGCTGCTTTGGCACCCCAATGGTGGAACAAGCCCCCCCCCTCATGGCGCCAGGACAGCGGAGTCACTGACCACCTTCCGGAGACACTTGATACCCTACCTCTTTAAGGAATACCTGGTATAGTATAAGAGTAATCCTTCGACCCCCCCTCCCCCCACCCATTGAACAAAAAAAAACTTTACCAACACTTGTCTTTTGTCTAAACTAACACCTGACTTATTTCCCTGCTAGCACTTACTTTCCTCACAGAAATGTACTTATTGTGATCGAGATGTGGTTGTCCCTGATAGCACTGACTTTGCTTCCATCTGCTTGTTTAAAGAAATGTACTTACTGTGATCGAGATGTGGTTGTCCTACTGGCTATACTAAGTTGAATGCACCAATTTGTAAGTCGCTCTGGATAAGAGCGTCGGCTAAATGACTCAAATGTAAATGTAAGTCCGAACTGTGCAATATAGTAGGGAGTTGTAGTTCCAACAGGTCAATATTCTACAGTAATGTGAATCAATGACGGTTAATAAGTGATAAGCCGTCATGGACAGTCACTACCATCATGGGACTTGTATTAATTGGTTTATTCTGTGTTGTTACAGCATTCAACAGACATCAACAGACATAACGCATAAGTGCATTTAATGTTTAAAAAAAATATCGAAACCGAAATCAGAAATTGTGGTTACTTTTAAATAATTGAACCGAAACTAAACAGCCTAAACCGAAACTAAAAAGCACTAATGGCTCAGCACTACCAGGATATGATTGTACAGTTTCTGAAGTGAGATAATTCATTCCGTGAGAGGCATGATCAGAGATAACAGCCTTTGAGGACACGAATAGACACCCATTCTGTGTTTCCAAATGGCACACTATTCCCTTTATTGTGCACTTCTTTTGACCAGGGTCCATACGTTTCTGCTCAAAAGTAGTGCACTATATAGGAAATAGGGTGACATTTGGGACACATTCCGCAATGTGCATTTGATGATTGACTGTCATTTCTATGAATATTTCATTGATGATAGACCATGAATATGGATGGATTTCTCTTAATGGAAAAAATGACACACACAAGTTGTGATTCTCTCACTCCCGCATTTGGACATGCCTGCTTGATCACACTGAAGAAAGAAAAAACACACACGCACACACATAAACACACACACACACTAACTCTTTCATCTCTGTTTCTCATACACATTGCACACGCACACAAACTCCTTGGCTGAGATTCCGAGATTCACAGTTGAGGTTGATATTTCTCGGGTGTGCCTTTCAAGACATTAGAGGGTAAATGTTACTTGATGTTGTGTGGATGGATTTTCACTCCAGGGAAATTCTGTCAGATAAATGTCATACTAAGACACGTGGCTCATGGATACACACACAGATGCACACACGCACACACACAGTCTTGTATAACTAACCTATTTTGGACACACAATTCAGTGAACCATTCAAAGTCCTATTTTCCCTAATCCTAAACCTAACCCTAACCTTAACCCTGACCCTAACCTTAATCCCAAAACCTAGCCCTAAACCTAACCCTAACTCCTAACCCTAACCCTAAAACTAACCCTAGCTTCTAACCCTTAATCTAACCCTAACCCTAATACTAATTCTAACCTTAACCCTAAACCCCCTAGAAATAGCATTTGACCTTGTGGGGACTAACAAAATGTCCCCAGTTGGTCACATTTTTGTTCGTTACTATTCTTGTGGGGACTTCTGGTCCCCACAAATATAGTTAAACATGTCCACCCACACACACACACATATACACACACACACAGAGGGAAATTAAGCAGATCAGATCTTGTCTGTAAATCGAGTTGTTCTGGCAGCGGGATAGATGGTATTCAGTATTCAGTAGGTGCTCTATACTTTGGATATAGCTCATTTCGGGGAGAGAGAGCCTGACGCCCCCTGCTATGTCTCCCTTTGGCTTACTTTAGTTTTTGTTTTTGTGTTTCTCTAATATTGTTTCCCCAGCCCGCTCAATTGAAAGCAATCTGCTTGAATTTACTGCGGCTGTAATGGTATTTTCACCAGCCTGAAAGGTGACCTCAGACTCCAGTCAGCCATCACTACTCTACTGTTACTCTCCATACTTAGTATATTCTCTATGGTGTATCTGAATCAGTTCCCTATTCCCTATACAGTGCACTACTTCTGACCAGGGCCCACAGGCCAAATTAGTGCACTATCCTGTATAAGGAATAAAGGGTGCCACTTCAGATACACCAAAGTACTGTTTACTCTTCATAGTGTATCTGTTTAAAACTGGTAGAGAAGTAATCAAGAGCCATGCACCACAGTAGATAAATGGCTAGACTCTGTTTGTTATTAATGAGGTATGCAAATAGTGTGTATTTATTAGTGCTTCCTCTTTAAGCACATCTGACATTATGGCTCTAATATGGAGCTAGGGGAATACCGTCTCTCCTCCAGCTGCTTCCCTCACATTATTAACCACATTATTAACCTAATCTAAGTACTAAAGAGATGGAAGAAATTATTTAGAGTAAAAGGGTGAGTTGCAGGCTAGGTTAGGTTAGCATGATTATCATCTACGGAGTGCAACAGGAGATCATAGCTGACAGAAAGCTAGTTTTAAATGGGTTGGAGGGGACTAATATAACGATTGAGTTTATTTATATAGTCTGGAGACTTGTAGCCTTTTAGTTTATTGTCTAGCTATATTCTATTCAAACATGGACATACAGTACATTTGAACTAATAAACAGTAGCAGCAGCTGTATATCAGTATGTTAACACTGCAGAGAGGTACATGTCATGGAGAGTACATCATCTGTGGTGAAAGTTGTTGT
Source organism: Thymallus thymallus (assembly GCA_023634145.1). NCBI lineage: Eukaryota > Metazoa > Chordata > Actinopteri > Salmoniformes > Salmonidae > Thymallus > Thymallus thymallus. The sequence continues at coordinate 14,179,709 of CM042403.1, read as the reverse complement.
ACACACTCATGGACACTCTCGAACACTCACACATACACACATACTGAAACCTTGTTCTTATGTTGTCAATAGCAACATCCATTTAGTATTTAGTATTGTATTTAGGATTTTATTAGGATCCCAATTAGCTGTTGCCAAGGCAGCCACTACTCTTCCTGGGGTCTGAACTGGAACAAAACAACACATAACAACCAAACAATCTACATCATAAATAAAAAAATACATCACACAATACATTGTGCACATTTACACTGCTCCATCATTACAAATATACAATATAATATTTACAATATTACAGCGGTACAATACTACAATATTACAATATGTGGGTGTGAGTGCCAGAGTATGTGTGTGTGTGTGTGTGTGTGTGTGTGTGTGTCTTCACAGTCCACGTTGTGCAGTGAAGTGTTGTTTTATTTGTTTGTTTTTTAATCAGATTTTACTGCTCGCTTGAGTTACTTGATGTGGAAGAGAGTTCCATGTAGTCATGGCTCTATGTAGTACTGTGCATTTCCCAGCCTCTGTTCTAGCCTTAGGTACTGTGAAGAGACCCCTGGTGGCATGTCTTATGTGGTATGTATGGGTGTCTGAGGTGTGTGCTAGTCGTTTGAACAGACAGCTCAGGGCTTTCAACAAATCAATACCACTCACAAAGACAAGTAGTGATGCAATTAATCTCTCCTCTACTTTGAGCCAGGAGAGATTGACATGCATGTTATTGATGTTAGCTCTCCATGTACATTTAAGGGCCAGCCATGCTATTCTGTTCTGGGCCAACTGTAATTCTCCCATGTCCTTCTTAGCAGCACTTGACCATATAACTGAGCAGTAGTCCAGGTGTGATAAAACTAGGCCCTATAGGACTTGTTTGGTTGATTGTGATGTCAAGAAAGCAGAGCAGTGCTTTATCACGGACAGACCTCTCCCCATATTAGCAACCGTTGCATCAATATGTTTTGACCATGTCAGTTTACAATCTAGGGTGACATCAATAAGTAGTTTCCTCAACTTGCTCAATTGCCCCATTATTCATTACAAGATTTACATGAGGTTTAGGGATAAGCGAGTGATTTGTCCCAAATACAATGCTTTTTTTTGCAGCAGCAGCAGCCAGATGAGCTCAGCATAGTCATCACCAAAGCACCAGTAGAGGTAGACCATAGCTCAGGGCTATAGGAGTATCTAAAATGGGCCCTGTAGTGTTTGAGAGATAAGCAGCATGGTATTATGCACACCTGGTTAAAATGGTATGCACGTGTTCAGTGTGTGATATTGGAGATACGTATCTGATTGGATGTGCATGGCTATATTGGCAGGCCCTCATTGGTTGTTGGCCAGGGTATTCAAGGGTGCTACCTGTGAACGGGTGCAGATGGACTCTGTTGTCTGTTACTGTTGTATCCACCGTCATGTCGGTAATAAATCATCTTCGTTATGTTAATGCTTTATACTGTCGAGTTTCTCTTTGCAATAACTAAAAAGAGCCCGCTTTTCACTTCGATGAAGTGAGGAAAGTTTCAAAGCCTATTTTGGAAAGGTTGGAACAGAATTTTGAAGATAATGGGCACAAGTACGAGGATGTCAAAAGCCATTTCTGACTATTGTTGTCAGAAAACTCATAATTCGTTAATGGACTTATGTGCGACACAGAAACCAAGTGAAAAAAATTTTGACAGAGTTGGTCGCGCTGTTGAAAAGTCACTACATACCAAGGACAAATTGTATTGCTGAAAGTTTCATGGAGTCACCTCGAGGGAGAGTCTATTAGCGAGTATTTGGTCAGTTTAAGAAAACCATCAGCCATCATGTAAATCAGGTCAGTTTCTTGAATCATTACGTGATAGGTTTGTGTGCGGTGATAGGTTTGTGTGCGGTGATAGGTTTGTGTGCGGTGATAGGATTGTGTGCGGTGATAGGATTGTGTGCGGTGTTAAAAGTGCAGAGCTGAGAGACCGTTTTACTGAATGTAGCTCACACAACATACTTAACAGTAGCACTTGCTGTGGATATGGGATTTTCTTTTGAAGTAACAAAGAACAGTGCACAGCAGTTGTCAAACGCAGTCGAGAAGAAAAGCGTTGCCAAGAACATTAAGGCAACAGGTAAACCATGTCACCGATGCGCGGGTTCCGCAGATTAAAAAAGGCAAAATTGAGCCATGCAAACTGTGTGTTAAAAACATACAGTAAACAGTCAAACGTTCTAAGAGGGGAAAATCTCAGTCGAGGTCAAGTTGTGACTTGCTGGTGGTCAAACAAAATGGTCCTGCCCTGCTGGGTAGAGACTGGATCAGTCAGTTGGAGCTAGACTGGTCACATGTACACAAAGTAACAGCTGTAGAGACAGGAGAGGGTTTGTGTGAAAAATATTCCTCTGTGTTTAAGCCAGAGCTGGGAATGCTAAAAGGTATCACAGCCAAGATACATGTAACTAAGGGTGCTGTGCCTAAGTTCTGCAAGACTCGCCCAGTGCTATATGCACTAAGAGAAGCTGTTTAAACAGCTAGTCAAGTTGGAGTCAGAAGGGGTCCTTTCTCCAGTTAACTAAAGTCAATGGGCAGCTCCAATTGTATGTATACCGAAAACAGACAATACTGTAAGAATATGTGGAGATTACAAGGTAACTATCAATCCGTGCTGGAAGTAAATCAGTATACGTTAGCAAAAACGCAGGACTGGTTCACTAAGCTGGCAGGGGGTGAGAAGTTCACAAAGCTGGATTTGTCACAGGCATACCAGCAAGTACAGTCAGAGGAGAGCTCTAAGCACTATCTAACCATTAATATGCATAAGGGGTTGTTAAAAGTCAACAGGCTTCCTTATGGTGAGCCTGTGCGCCAGCTATTTTTTTGAAAATGATGGATCTGATCCTACAAGGTATAGATGGGTAAATCTGCTAACTTGATGATATACTTATCACAGGGCGTGACACAGAAGAGCACATGAGAAATCTTGAAGAAGTACTAAAAAGACTGAAAATCTGCAATCTGAATGTTAAAATAGAGACATTATCTTTCTTCCAGAACAGCGTAGCCTATCTAGGCCATGTGATAGATGCAGAGGGGATACACCCCATGAAACAGAAAACTGAAGCTATTGAGAAGGCTCCCATTCCTACAAACACCATTGAGCTCAGGTATTTTCTTTCGTCACTTAACTATTATGGCAAATGTATTCCAAATCTGTCTACCATAGTTAAGCCTATGACCACTCTATTGCAGAAAGATGTAAAATGGGAATGGTCACAGAAAAGCCAAAGGGCTTTTTCGAGGAAGCTAAGAAACATCTACTTACTAGCCAGGTGTTAGTTCACTATAACCCGGAGATACCGCTCATACTAGCCTGTGATGCTTCACCGGTAGGTGTCGGTGCAGTGATTTCTCACAAAATGAAGGATGGTTCTGAGAAACCTATAGCATTTGTCTCTAGGATGCTTACCAAATCAGAAAGGAACTATTCTCAAATAGAGAAAGAAACACTAGGACTGCTGTTTGGAGTTATGAAATGTAATGACTATCTGTATGGTAGGAAATGTACCTTGCTGACAGACCATAAGCCTCTTCTTAAGATTATTGTATGGTAGGAAATGTACCTTTCTGACAGACCATAAGCCTCTTCTTAAGATTATTGTATGGTTGGAAATGTACCTTGCTGACAGACCTTAAGCATCTTCTTAAGATTATTGGTACTAAGACAAGTGTCCCAACACTTGTAGCAGCTAGAATGCAACAATGGTGTTTAAACTCTTACACATTGATATACAGTATAAACCGTCCGAGCAGCATGGCAGTGCAGATGCGTTGTCCAGGGGTCCTACACCAAATCCACTGTATAGAGTGTAATTTATAGATTACTTGCCAATCACTGCTAAATATATAGCACTTGAAACTGAGAAAGCTACTGTATTGAAAATGGTTAAGAAGCAGACTGTTGGCAGAACTACATGAGAGTCATTGGGGTATAGTTAAGATGAAATCCTTAGATAGAAGTCTTCTCTTGTAGCCTTCACTTGATGAAAATCTTGAATTAATTCTCTGTTTCATGCCTGCAGAAGTGCCAGTACATACATGGAAATAGGCATCAGGTCCATGGGAGAGAATTCCCTTAGACTTTGCAGAAGACCAAAAGCAAATGTTTTTGGTTGTTATGGATGGTTATGCTAGATGGCCAAAAATTGTACACATGCAGACTACTGCTTCAGCTAAAACTGTTGAGGCACTCAGAATTTGGTTTGCTTCCTATGGTCTGCCCAGAAAGTAGTTACAGATAATGACCCATAATTCACTTCCTGTGAAATGAAAACTTTCTTAAAATGAACAGTATCAAGCACACCATGTCTCCTGAATATCACCCAGCTCAAATGGGTTAGCTGAAAGGCTAGTGC